>JAOTAY010000002.1:33431306-33467178 GCA_025629805.1 Erythroxylum baracoense | reverse complement strand
AAGTGGAAGATCGGTGTTGTGTTTTATTAACAAGTGAATAGTACAATATATAGAGGCGTAGAAGACCTCATGCAAACGTGAACCCTAATGCTCCTAAACGTAAGGAGGGATACAAAGGTAAATACATATTGCTAGGGTTATACCCCTATAGAAACTTTCTGAAAATTGAAAAAAAAAGCTCATGACCTAATATCTATATTGTAAATTTTTAAAAGGAAAATTGTATTCTATCTCCTTAAAAAGTGATTAAGTGGTTGAGAGTTTTTTAAAAATATTTTTAAACATTAAATTTTAAGTTTTAATTGCATAAACTTTTTAAAATTTTAATAAAAAGGAATTAATAAAGGGCAACTGATAAACCTTCCAATGTTTAGCAGCTTGAAGTTCTAAAATCATTCAAACTGTTTCAAACCAAACAATAGGTGCAAATGTCTCGTTAAAGTCTACTCCTTGTTATTGTTCGTATCCTTTGACAACCAGTCTTGTTTTATGTTTCTGCACACTACCATCAGCCAAGTATTTAGTCTTGTATATCCACTTCAAACCAATGGCTTGCTTTTCTTCTGGTAACTCAACAAGTTCCCATGTCTGATTTCTTTTAATAGCCATTAGTTCTTCCTCTATAGTATCTCAACATTCCTTCTTTTCCATTGCTTCTTCCATTATGATTGGATCCCCAGCAAATAGAACTAGCGATGATGTCTCCTCTCCTTCAATTTTGAATCAGCGATGAGGAATTTTGCTATGCTCACTTATGTATAGCTAAACTGGCTTCATTGGAGTTGATTCATTAGGAGGAGACCCTTCGAATGAAAGGTCAAGCTTGATGATGGATTTGTTCATATTGGTGTCGATTTTTAAAAACAAGCAAGTGTAAAGACTCCAACATCTCTTGTCTTCTCATCTTCATCTTCCAACTCAAATTAAGGACTTGTTTGCTTTGTCATATCCTCCCATTTCCAGCTACTATGCTCATCAAATATTACATTTATGCTTATTGAGATTTTTTCGCTTAAAGGATCATACAGCCAATAAGCCTTCGATTGGTTACAATAACCAATTAAGATATACTTATAAGACTTTTCCTGCAACTTATGTTTTCCAGTTGTATGTAAGGCATAGCAAATATAACCAAAAATACGTAAGTGACTCACCAATGGCTTGTTTCTAAGGATACCATGGGTCAGCCCCCTCCAAGTTTTTTAAAATAATTTTTTAAAATTAAAAATATAGAACAACTTATTTTTTTAATTGGATCAGGGTTTGGATTACCTAGGCTCAAGCTTACCTGAGGCTCAACTATTCCAAGTAAAACTATATTGTTTTGTTTATCTGGGCCTGGGCCTGGGCCTGGGCCTGGCTTATGGGTCAGCTCATTAAAAACAACTAAATTTAGGCCTATGGGCTAAAAATTTCCATCCCTACTTGTTTCCATACCACGCTTCGTAAGGTGTTTGATTTCACATAACTTTTGTAGGTGATATATTGAGGAAGTAAACAATTGTAGCTGTTGTTTCTGCCCATAATGAATCTGGGAAACCCTTTTGTTTCATCATAGACCGAGCCATCTCCACCACTGTTTGATTCTTCTGCTCCGTCACACCATTTTTTCAAGTGTGTAAGATGTTGTCAACTCTTTTTTAATCCCATGTTCTTCACATAAATTAACAAATTCTGCCAAACATAACTCTCCTCCTCTATCTGTCCGAAGAGTTTTCAATTTTTTCCCACTTTTGATTTTCTACCAAAGCCTTGAATTTCTTTAAAAATTCAAATGTTTCAGGCTTGAGATGTAAAAAATAGATCTAGCTCATCCTACTACAATCATTAGTAAATAACAAGAAGTACTTGCTTCTTGCAAAAGACTCAGTTTTCATCGGTCCACATAAGTCTACATGAATTAATTCCAATACTTGAGTTGCAAGTCTTGACTGGTCCATGAGAAAGGACTTCTTGGTTTGTTTGACGAGTATACAACCTTCACAATGAAAACGATCTAGAAGGGGGGTTGAATAGATCTTTTAATCTTTTTGCAAAGTGCTACAAAACAGAGAATTAAAGCACACGAAACAAACAAAACAAATCAAAATGTAAAAGAGTAGGGAAGAGAGGCAAACACAATGTTTATAGAAGTTCGGTGCTAAGACCTATGTCCTCTACCTAAGCTCCCACTTAGGATTTTGTCAAAGCTCTTTACTACACACTTTTTAGTTCAGTGTAAACTTTTCCAATCAACTTGACTTCCGACTCAAGCTACACCTTACAGTTGATTTGTTTTCCGGCACAAATCCTACCTTCCAAGTGATTCTTCTCTAATCACTCAGCTCACAATAATAACAATGATAGAAATGAAGTAGTAAAGCTTAGTACCGCTGAATACAATTTGAATATGCTACGAAGCAAATTGAGAGCAATGTGAGGATAATTTTGAACTATAGCAAGTATGCTTCACTTTGGACTTGTGTAATCAATCCTCTGAAGTGATGACCTTTATTTGAAGGCTTCAAGACGTTTATGAACGTCTTCTCCTAGCTGTTGTAGAATGCTCCTAACATTTGTATAAAGATTTTCTCCCGTTTAAAATCAATTGGCACAGTCAAATTATGTTCAGCTGCAACTGATAGTTGACTAGTCGGTGTGTAATAGTCGACTAGTACATTATAGTCAACTTGTCTTCAAGAATTAGTCGACTAGCACAAAAGTTTTTCATGAATTTTTCAGCTCCGCTCTTTGAATAGTCGACTAATAGCATGATAGTCGACTAGTCCATTTATCTAACTAACAGGTCTGATTAATGATAGTCGACTTGCAACATGATAGTCGACTTGTCCAGTTCTCCAACTGACATATCTCATAAAATCTCCAATCTTTGATTGTTGAGATACATATTTGAATTCTTCATGCAAGATCTTCTCTTATGAATTCCACATTGTTTAATTCTGATACTCATTATTACAAACTTGATCTTCATAAATCGATTTATCTAATTTTCATCTGACTTATAATTCAACAACAATATAATAGTCAACTTGTCCCAGCATTAGTTGACTAGTGTTCCATCTCATCAACTTCGTTTTAATCCAATTAACCTGAAATTATTTCTTAAACATTTCCTTAAGTTTTATTATTATCAAAAATTATAAGGATTTAATTTTTCAACCTCCATTGGTCCAACAAGACTGAGTATGTTGTCGCTTGTGAAGCAACAAAGGAAGCAGTTCGGCTTTGTAAGTTCCTAAAGAATTTGGAGCTAGTTCCTGAGGCAAAAAAGGCCATTACACTTTATTGTGATAATAATGGGGCAGTTGCTAATTCTAAAGAACCTTGAACCACAAAGCTGCCACACACATTGAGAGAAAGTATCAACTCATAAGAGAGGCAACATAGCATGGTGAGGTGGACGTGGTAAAGATTCCCACAGATCAAAACCTTACTGATCTATTCACGAAGACACTATCACAAAAGAGCTTCGAGGGTCACCTAGAAGGTATAGGAATGAGGGATATGTCAGACTTGCTTTAGGGCAAGTGGTAGATTGTTAGGGTTATGTAAATATAGTGCCCTAGAAAGCAAGTATATTTACATATATCTTAATTTTCAAGAGTTACAATATTGTAATGAAAAAAATTATTATTAATAAAAAAAGAGTTTGGTTTTATTTATATAAGCATAATATAACTAGACATAAGGTACCAAGGTTCCTTTGTAAGTAATATATATATACATGGAGATGTATGGGAAATATGCATATTATTAAGATCTAAATTAATTGATTCACAGTTGAGTAATCAAGTTGGTCGCTTTATTATAGTTTTGACTATAGTGTTGCAATTTACCTCTATGTAAGTAAAGGAGTTTACTTCAAAGGAATGATTAGTTTCAAATCATGATAGTAGTATCTAGAATCGCATATGTTTTTAAAGAATAAAGTAGGCCATTACTTTAATCTTAAAACATACGCTTTAGCATTCGTTTTTTACGCACCACAATCTTGATCAGTGGTGAACTCATGTGTGTTTCGTTGTAATTTTTGATATGATCGAAGTAGATTTTTACAGGGTACCAATCTAGTGTATGCATGCTGGAATTATTAATTGAAACATGCATTAGGGAACATTTACTCAAATAAAGAGTTTATAGTGATATCATCACTTTTAGATGTTTTACGGAGATTGGTGAGCAAACTGGCGCCAGTAGTTTGATGGACTAGCTACCCATCAAGTCTTAACACCAAGATTAGATCTTGTGTGTTAATCACCATATAGAGTGAAACGGTAGATCTAGAAGAAAAAACCAACATAAGGGTAAAACGATAATTTTACCCTTTATTATACAGATGGCTATAATATGGTTCATAATAGAGTTTGCGATTGGACATCGTATTAATACATTGAAATACGTTTTCTCATAATTTTAAGTAATTCAAGAGTTCATCCAATTATTTTTAGTGGAATGACATTTGGTTAATAAGTCGGAATTAATTCTAATGAGAATAAATTAATTTCGGGCTTATTGGAGCTTAAATTATTCAAGTCCAATTAGATTCCCTACTTGGCTTCTAGGAAGGTTATCAAGGAAAGCAAGAAAAATAAAGGGAGGTTACCAGAAAAAATGAGACATTTTAGAGAGAATTGGATGAATTGGATTCGAGCCAATAAGACCAGAACAATTTAATTAAGATTTAATTAAATTGGGTATTAAGCCTATAATTAAATGTTGGTCTTACACTAATTAATTGTTAATTATAAGCCCAAAGGAACTTTTAATATTGGGCTGGATTTTGATTTAATTAATTAGATTAATTGAATTAAAATGAAAATAAAATAAAACAAAAGAAGAGCCAAAATTGAATTGTAAAATGAGGTAATGCTCTTCTTATCATTAAATAGTTTAATGGTTAATTAAAGAATGGTGTGGTAGTGGATAGTAGCCATTTTTTTTATTAAAGAATGAAGTTAACGTTTTTGTTCATCAATTATTAAGTAGTTTAACGTTTTAATTATTTTTCATTCGATTCACCCTCTCATATTATTATCAAATTATGCATGTACAGAATTAAATCACAATAAATCCAAATAACACATATACAATGCAATTTCATTAAATCAAAGATAAAACCCTGAAGGTGAGTTTATAACATCATCAACATCTAAAAATCCTATCATCAACTTTTATTCCAATTCTATACCATAATAAAACTGAAAATAACAGGAAATACAAATTGAACAGATGACAGGAGGTACCAACATCAGGAAACTCCTAATCTAGGAAGTACATCGAGTCAACTTCTTCTCCTCTTCTCTCTTCCTTTTTCTCTTTCTCTATCTCTTGATAATTGTCTCTAGGATTTCTCTAAAAGTGGTTGATGCAAAAGCTTCTCTTGTCTCTTTGTCTTATTCTTTAAGTACCTTTTGTATTCTAAGCAGCCCTAGGGTTTTTTCATGGGTCCAAAAGGTTTGGAACATCCCTTGAAACTTGATATTTTTGAGTGTCTGCGCATCAGCTCGACATAGGCCACGATTGTAGCCTTTTTGAGCCTTCTATTATGATTGTGGCAAGCAGGCCACGATTGTGAGTCATATCCTAAGCTTCTGTCACGATCGTGGCATAGGGCTAACTCAAGTGGTTCTGTCACGATCGTAGCTTGTTGTGCCACAATCATGGTTTGTTTTTCTGACCTGAATTTCTCCGTTCTTTGATGTTGACCCTAAAATAGTAACAAACACATCAAGGTACCTTAAAAACATAATATTTAAGTTCAAAGACTTGTAATAACCCACGAAAAATTAAATACAAATAATTAATAAACTAACACAATTCTAACCTAAACACATGGTAAACGATTGAATTACTAACTAAGCACATATCAAACTAAGCCCTAAAACACGATGCAATTTACACTTCATAGAGATCAAACAAAAAGGGAGCAAAGAGGAAAGAAGAAGGGACATTCGGCCAAGAGGGGAGAAGAAGATTGCAGCTACCATTTTTCATGGTTTTGGAGTATAAATTGGAGAGATCTTGATCAAGTGGAGGTACTCATCAAATACCAAGAGATTGGAAGATAATTTGGTAAGTTTTCTTAACCTAAATTTCTAGTTTTGGGGATTTTAGTGGGATAGATTTATGTAAGATAAATGATGATTTTTGAATTGCCACGGATTAGGTAATAAGTTTTGAAGCATTTGAGGGATGAATATGACAAGAGAAAGAATTATGTTTAGTGAGTGTTTGTATTTGGTTCTCGGATTACGTAAACCAGACATCTTGTTTTGAATATAACTTGTCCTATAGACCTCCAAATTAGGTGATTTCAATTAGTGATGAAACCTAAGAAATAGAAATAAAAGTTCTTAGAAGAGACCTCACCTATTACTAGTTGAATAATATTGAAATTTGAGATTAAAATGTGGTATGATGTTGCCCCAGTGTTGGAGCAGCTTGTGATGTTTAGTGCATATTTCTTGAATTAGAGCTTTAAATGGTCTAATTTTTAATTATATGAAAACTAGAGGCATATGGGAACGAATGTCTAGGAGACCTCAAAGCCTAATTTGAACGTTTACTATGTGAAAAGTAAGGAATAAGTGGAGGTATAGCTTCTAGACTTAGGCCATAACCGTGACTCATCATATATCATCATGATATGTTGAATTAAATTGAGTGAGATATATTTTTGAAGAAATTGATAAGTTATAATGGACAAAAATATGATTTTAAGAGACTTTTGAAGTTAGAATTGGAAATGGAGAACAATAGGTTAGCTTTCAGTAGTAAATGGAAATACAATTAGTGTACGTGTTACACGATTAAATACTAATCTCGAATTCGTTTGAACCAAATTTACAATGTTAATGTTTTATTTATGAATTTGAACATAAATGACTGAGTGAAATGCTCTTGAGTAGATAAAGGAAAGGCACAAAACACGTGAGTGTGTTTAGCAATAAAGTTACTTAACGGTGAGTGCATTTTAAATGTATTTTATGAAAATGTTTCTATTATGTCGTGAAGTGAATATGGATTATGAGTTTTATGTGAATGATGCATTATAAGTAAATATTGTTAGTACAATTTTATGTTTTTAGCAATATATGAATTGAATTTTGAAAGTTAAATATGATTTTATTGGTTGATAAAAAGGAAATAGTTTTTAGCTTATGGTATATCGATTGGTTTTATATGTATTAATATACTGGTGTATAATATAAGTAAATGATGTAGAACCAGCTCCATAACTAGTGGTTGAATAGTTATGGGTAAGTGATATAGAACTAGCTTCGTAACTACTGGTATATAGCGGTTAACCTAGTACGAGTAAGCGATGTAGAACCAGCTTCGTAATTAGTGGTTGACCAGTTACAGGTAAGTGATGCAGAACCAGCTATGTGGCTACTAATGTATAATGGTTATCCTAGTGTGGGTAAGTGATGTAGAACCAGCTCTCTCATTAGTTATTAACTAGTCGCAGATAAATGATATAGAACTAGCTCCGTGACTTTATGCTTGAGGGTACCATATGGCAAAGAAGTTAGGGATAGGCTATGTCGTGTAAGAAATTCATGACATTTTTAATGTCGTCACAATTTATTTGAAAAGTGATTTGAGAAACTTAATTTCGAGAAGCATATGTGTTTTATATTAAATATTGAATTATGTAAATTGAGATGAATTTGTCTTTGGGAGGCTTAAATAGTTAAATATGATTTGAATATAAATTTTAGCACTCACTGAGCTCGTTTAGCTCATACTCTCTTTTCTATTTTTAAATGAAACCTCCTAGGTACACGCTCAGGTGCTTCAATAATACGGACTCCATCTCACAACTAATCAACTTCGTCATATGCTGTTGTGTAGGCATTTCTGTCTTGTAAACATTTTTGGGAATATTGTCATCTTTATGAATATGTTTTAGACTATATTTTGTGTAAAGAATGCACATATATGAAATTTTAAAATTAAATGAATGAATATATCTTATTTTATTTTTAAGATTATTAAAGTGATTGTTGAGATTGCTTATGAGTAGATTTAAAGTTCAAAATTTGTAGTGGGGATTTTGAGATGATTATAGAAGTTTTTTTCAATTTTACAAGGCTTTTGAAAATTTTTGGTAAGTTAAAATATAGTTGTTGTGTTGTCGAAAGTTTTAATAAAAATTGATTAAAAAACTCCACTAATTATATCTTTTTAATGTTAAGTTAAGGCTTTTTGGTAAAAAGGGCAATTGGCTTAGCTCTATAGGAACTTTCCAGCTAGATCAGATATCAATTGGAGGGCCACTACGGGGTGCTGGGCAGACCACTAGTCATTTTAAGATAGGGGTATATCAGTATGGTAATTATTATATCTCCTTGTAGAGAAATTGAGCAACTTGATCCAAAGATTAAGAGGACACTATATAGATTATAAAGAGAAGTAAGAAAAACTTCAAAAGTGGAACCAAAACTTGAATTTGAAGAGATGATGGCAAATTTGAGAACACTAAAGCAGTTGGCTACACTAGACGAAGCCCAAAGACCCTTATACATTACATTTCGAAATCTTGCCGAACTTGTTACTTTTGAGCTAAAATCTGGGTTAATACATTTATTTCCTAATTTTCATGGTCTTGTAGGTGAGGATGCAAATAAACATCTCAAGGAGCTTGATGTGGTTTGTCTAGGCATGAAACCTTTAGGAGTGACAAACGAGCAAATCATGTTGAGGGCTTTCCTCTTCTCACTAAAAGATTTAGCGAAGGATTGATTGTTAGATATACCTGCTGGGAGTGTTAATACTTGGCTAAAGATAAAGAGACTGTTTATAGAAAAATATTTTCTAGCATCAAAGCCAGTGAGTATTCAAAAGGAAATATGTGGTATCAAGTAGCTTAATGGAGAGTCTCTTTAAAAGTATTGGGAGCGTTTTAAGAAGTTGTGTGTTAGTTGCCCTCTTCATAACATTCCAAAGCAACTTCTCATCAAGTATTTTTATAAAGGATTACTATTGATGGAGAGGAGTTTGGTTAATGTGGCAAATAGTGGGGCACTATATAAGAAGACCCCGATCAAAGCCAAGATTCTACTAAACTGATGGCAGTTAACATTTAACAATTTGGCACTCACAATGATGTTCAACGTGTAAAAGAGGTAAGTACTTCATCTATTGAGCATCATTTAGATGAACTAAAATCTTTTATTAGACAGATTGCAGTTGAATAGTCACAAGTAAAAACATGCAGAATATGTTCAAACATGAGCCATTCGGCTGATGAGTGTCCGACACTACAAGAGGGAAGTATGGAGTATGTGAATACTTCAAGAGGAAACTTTCAGAATCAATACAACCTATACTTGCAGACGTGTAACCCAAACTGGAGGGATCATCCTAACTTGAGTTACGGAGGGAACGGTCAGCATAATTACTTCTATAGTCGGTCACAAGGAGCACAACAATTTTAACTACAGCCATAAGGAGCACAAGGAGCTTCCTCTTCTAGTTCAGGTACATCTCTACACAAACTTTTCAATACTCTTATTATTAACAATCTACAATTTCAACAGAGTATGCAGCAATTTCAACAAAGTATACAACAATAGTTTCAACAGGGTATACAATAGATTCAGCAAAAGACAAAAGTAAGCACACAGACTATGGAAAACAATCTAGTTCAGATGTAATTGAGGTTTAACTGTTTAGAGTCACAAAACGAAGGAAAGTTTCCATCTCAACCCGAAATGAACCGTAAGAACGTAAGTGTTATAACCCTGAGGAGCGAAAAGGAGATTGAGGGGCCCAAGAGAACTCCACCAAGTACTGCTAATGAGGAGGAAATCAAGAAAACAATTGACCGAGTAAAAAGGTAAACTTTGAAAGCCTAATTATCATTAAGACTAATCCTCCACCTTTTCTTAGCAGATTGACAAAACTGAACAAGGAGGAGAAAGATAAAGAGATATTAGAGACTTTCTGAAAAGTTAAAGTAAACATACTTTTTCTCAATACAATTAAGCAAGTATTGAGGTACGCTAAATTCCTTAAAGAACTGTGCACACGTAAAAAAAATTTAGAGGTGATGATGGGTGAGAATCTGTCAGTCGTTTTTAAGAAAAAGATACCTGCAAAATTCCAAGATCCAAGTATGTTCACCATTCTATACAAAATTGATAACACTGTAATTAATATTATGCCTTGTTTAATTTATGCTTCCTTGAATTTGAGTCCTTTGAAAGAAATAAGTGTTATCATACAATTAGCTGATTGTTCTACCTTGATGGTGTAGTTGAGGATGTTTTGGTGTAGGTGAATAAGTTAGTGTTTCTTTCAAACTTTTTTGTTGTTGATATGAATGATGACACTTCATACAATCCAATACCTATCATTTTAATGAGATCTTTTCTCAATATAACTTAAACTAAGATAAATGTTTATGAGGGCACCCTTACGATGGAATTTGATGAGGAAGTGATTCATTTTAATATTTTTGAAGCCATGAAACATCCTTATGACTATCACTGTGTTTTCTCTGTTGATGTAATTGATCCTCTGGTGTAGAACATGTTTAAATTGAGTTACAAGGATCATTTAGAAACAATCTTGACTGAGTGTAAGAAAGTAAGAGGCAATAATGAAGTTAAAGTGGGAGAAGAGTTGGTTGAAATGGCGACTGCCTTGGAATCATTAGGGAACTCTCCAAAGAAGTATGGTTTGGCTTTTATGCAGTTCTCTGGATCTCAATAGAAGTTTTTACCTTATAATGTACAAGCACCTGAAGTAAAACTGAAGCCACTCCCTACATACCTCAAATATACTGATTTAGGAGAAAACCAATCTCTCCCAGTTATCATTTCGATAGAGCTGACTTCGAATCAAGAAGACAAGACTGTTCGAATGTTGAGAGAGCATAAGAAAGCCACCGGGTGGACGATTGCAGATATCTAAGGAATAATCCTGTCTATATGCATGCATCACATTTTGTTAGAGGAGGATGCAAAATCCACAAGGCAAACTTAACGTAGGCTGAATCCTCCAATGATGGAAGTGCTAAAGGAAGTGTTGAAGCTTCTCAATGTTAGGGTCATTTACTCAATCTTTGAAAGTAAGTGGGTAAGTCCTATTTAAGTGGTTCCAAAGAAGTTGGAATCACAGTTGTGACCAATCAGGAAGATGACTTGGTTCCTACCTGAGTGCAAACTAGGTGACGAGTTTGTATCGATTTAGGAAATTGAACTCAGTGACTCGTAAAGACCATTTTTACCTTCCCTTTATTGATCAGATGCTTGACAGATTGGCTCGTTATAACTATTATTATTTTCTAGATAGCTTTTATATTTTCTTCAAATCTTTATCACATCAGAAGATTAAGAAAAGACCACCATCATATGTATATTTGGTATATTCTCTTACCGAGGGATGCCATTTAGATTATGCAATGCACTCGCCACATTACGTAATCATTTTTTATTAGGACATTGAGAAGATAATATAGGTATTCATGGATGATTTTTGTGTTTATGGTTCTTCTTTTGATGAATACCTTGAGAATCGTGCTATTATCTTAAAACAATGCATTGAAACTAACCTTGTTTTGAATTAACAAAATGTCATTTTATAGTGGATTAAGGTATAGTTTTATGGCATGTTATATCTACTAGGGGTATTTAGGTAGATAAATCTAAGGTTGATCTTATTTCTTCTTTACTTTTCCCCTCTAATGTGCAAGAAGTGTGTTCTTTTCTCGAAGATAACTGCACCATTATGCAGGCTACTAAAACAAGATGTCTTCTTTAAGTTCGATGATAAGTGTAAGGAATCATTTAATAAACTAAAGGGGCTTTTGACATCCCCACTGATGACTTAACTACCATATTAGAGCGTCCTCTTTGAAATCATTTGTGATGCAGACAACTATGCAATAGGGGCAGTTCTAGGAAAATGAGTGGGCAAAACTTTACATTACATCTATTATGCTTCAAAGACCCTCAACCCAACTCAATTGAATTATTTGACAACTAGAAAAGAACTTTTATTTATGGTTTTTACTTTAGAAAATTTTGGTCATATTTTCTTGGTGCTAAAGTGATTGTTTATTCTGACCATGTAGCTTTACGATTCCTAATCACAAAGAAAGAACCAAAACTGAGGCTGTTTAGATGGATTATCCTCCTTTAAGATTTCAGCGTGGAGATAAGAGATAAAACGGGGGCAAAAAATGTGATGGTCTACAACCTCAGTCGTTTGATCCAAGAAGAAGACGACATCTCTTTGAGAGAGACATTTTCGATTGAACAATTATTTTCTACTGATGTAGCACCACCAAGGTATGTAGATATTGTGAATTTCTTATTTAATAATAAATTACTTGTTGGTTTGTTAACAGCTCAAAAGAATAAGCTGTTGAATGAAGCAAAGTACTATGTTTGGGATGACCCATATCTTTGGAGGCATTGTGCAGATCAAGCCATCAGGAGGTGTTTGCTTGAAAGTGAAACACCCTCGATCTTAGCCTTTTTTTGTTCATATGCACGTGGGGGACATTTTGGAGTAAAGAAGATGACTCATAAAGTTTTGGAGAGAGATGGCCCTCATTGTGCAAAGATGCATAAATCTTTTGCAAATCATAATGCCAACGATCAGGTAATCTATCCTATAAGGATTTATAGCCCCTAACTCCTATGCTTTTTTGTGAAATTTTTAACATTTGGGGTATTGAATTTATAGGACCTTTCCCTCCATCTTTTGACTTTAATTATATATTATTTGTAGCCAATTATGTTTCTAAATGGGTGGAAGCTAAGGCCACCAAAACTAATGATCCGAAAATTTTCATAGATTTTGTTAAAGCTAACATTCTTTCTAGGTTCAGGATACCAAAAAAATCATTAGCGATAGGGGAACCTATTATTGGAATAGGGTGATGGAAAACTATTCAGAAATTATCACAACACGCACAAGGTTTCCACCTTTTACCATTCCTAAACCAATAGACAAGCTAAAGTATCAAATCGGGAAATTAAGGCAATCCTGGAGAAAATAGTGCAGCCCAATAGAAGGATTGGAGCATAAGACTAGATGATGGACTATAGGCCTATAGGATGGCCTATGAACACCAATAGAGATGTCTCTATACAGACTGGTGTTTGAGAAACTGTGTTACGTCCTAGTGGAATTGCAACATAAGTTGCATTAGGTTATAAAAAGATACAACATGAATTTGAATGATGTGGGTGTGTATAGGAAGTTGCATCTATAAAATTAGAGGAGATGAGGAATGACTCATATAAGAACGCAATGATATATACGGAGAAGATGAAGGCTTTTCATGATAAGATGATTTCAAGGAAAGGCTTTTCAGTGGGTCAAAAAGTGTCACTCCAAGCTCAAATTATTTCCAGGTAAGTTACATTCTCATTGGGTTGGTCCATTTGTTGTTACTCATGTCTTTTCTTTTGGTGCATGAGAGATATGAAATATGAAAATGACAAGACATTTAGAGTGAATGCTCATCGTTTGAAGTTGTATTATAAAGGTTTCCAAATGTAGGATTTGTAAGTGTTGATGATGGAAGAAGCAAATAGTGTCAATTGATGCCAGCAACATGGAGTCAAGCCAATGACAATAAACAAAGGCGTTGCCTGGGAGGTAACCCAAGTAAATTTGATCTCTATTTATTTACATTTTCACATTTGCTATCTTCGTTAAAGGCTCCATTTCTTACATTTGATGTTATATTGGGGACAATGTAAGTTTTAAGTATGGGGGTGGGGATCTTAGTTTTTATACATACTTTTGAGCTTAATTGTTACTTATAAGGACCACTTAGGTGGTTTTAAAAATCAATCAAACAAAATAAAATTTTTTATCATTGTCTATTGTTTTAAGACTAGAAAATCATAATTAAAGTGTGAATTGACTAGAAAAATTTATGATAACTTTAGCTTGTACTTTTGCTATTGTGATTGGTTAATATGCATTATCTGGGCAAGCAAAAGAAGAAAGGTCCAATGAAAAAGAAGGCCCAAATAGGGGTCAAAGCCCAACCCATGAAAAAGCAGACTAAAGCGGACACCAAGGGAAAGTGTTTCTACTGTGGTGAAATGGACCACTGGAAAAGAAATTGTGCAGTCTACCTTGAGTCCCGAAAAAACAAGCAAGGTATAGGTTTCCTAAGTTTGTTAGGAACTAGAAATGTGACAGAATTATCTGATTCTTGGATATTAGATCCAGGAGCCACTAACCATGTTTGCAATTCTTTGTAGGGGTTCCAGCAAAGGAAAAGACTACCTAAAGGCTAGTTTCAAGTCAAGATAGCAGATGGATTGTAGCACCCCACTCTCGCAAGACACGTACTTGACAAGCTGAGTGATGTCTGAGAACATACCCTGCGAGGGTGGCATGCTAAAACAATCAAACACTTGAAACTCGTTACTTTTTTTTACACAAGCGTATGCTGAAATTAATAATAAATTAGGCCCACTTTATTCATAAACTTTTTCAATCACAAGGGTTACAATCATTTCACAAATCATCTGAATTTCATTAGTCACTAAGGCCCATTATGCATTCAAAACACTTAAATTCATAATTTTTATTACAACACAAAATCATTTACAAACATTTCCCATTTGGAAAGTTATCATCCAAGAGTGAGAAGGTTGGGTCTTTAGTGAGAATGAAAGAGAAAGCAAGTTAAGAGTATTAAATGAAATATGAGAGCAAGTTGTAATATGAATGGAGATTGGGTGAGCTAAAATCGTGGGAGTGAAGAAGAGAAGAAGAAAGCTACGAAAATGAGAAGGGAAGGCAAAATGAAAGATAATTAATTGGTCTTTCATGTTAAAAGACTCGTGGGTTTAAGACATGGTTTGGCAAGTGACACATGTCACTTGCTACATGTCCATTTCCTATTAGCTCACAATTGATTCTTTTGTTAAACTAGTTCGTTCAACTCCAATTTCTACTCCAATTGTCTCCAAATTTCAATGACATAAGTCATTAAATCCCAAAGTCATTTATAAAAATTTTCACTATCATTTGACTCCTATTCTACTTCCATTTATCGATTGTCTTGCCACTTGACATTTTTTCTAGTCCAAAAATTTTCCAAAATTTTAGAAATTTTTCCTAAAATTCACCAAAATTTTTAAATAACGAAACACACTCTCCAAATCGGTTTTCAACATATAAAAACCACAATTCTCAGTAAAAAAAATCACCTTTCACATAAATCAATTATACCGAGGAATTGTCAATGAATGCATGCACAATTATTTTCATGTGTAAAAATTCAATATTCACGTGTAGTTGCATATTATATAATGCATGAGCATGAAATGCACTTTCTAATTTCTTAGTAATCTCTTATATTTTCTATCATCGGTTCATCTTCATTCTAATAACATCCCATAGTTTCCTATTATACAGATCAAGATATGCTTAAAAACCAAAGTATGCTCATAACTAAGTCATGCTCCTCCAATGGATTCCGTCACTTCCTTTCCATTAATCTTTTTGAAATCTACCAAATGCTTTTTGGAGAGATAGAAAAATGTGTTAGAAATCTATTGGTTCAAAAATCACTTCATTTGGAGGTCGGATGATGAAGTTATAGTCAAAATACTATCATATCTGTCTTTTCGTCTAGTGCTTCTATGATGCTTCCGCTTCATCTGGTGCTTCTGCTTTGTTTGGTGCTTCGTCTGGCACTTCGTCTGGTACCTACATTTTGTCTGATACCTATGCTTTATCTGAAGGCCATATCTTTTGTATCCAAAGGCCAAAAATCCTAAACTTTATATCTTTGGAAAGCTAAGAAGAAGATCTACAACTTCTAAGAAGACAACTCTGTCTAATTCAGCCTAGATCAATACAGATTTGCCCTAGAAGTCGGAACACGCTTCGTCTGATACCTACATTTCGTCTGGTACCTATGCTTCATCTGAAGGCCATATCTTTTGTATCTAAAGGCGAAAAATCCCAAACTTTATATCGTTAGAAAGCTAAGAAGAAGACTTACAACTTCCAAGAGACAACTTTGTATAATTCAGCCTAAATCAATACATATTTGCCTTAGAAGTTGGAACACGCTTTGTCTGGTACCTACATTTCGTCTGGTATCTATGCTTCGTCTGAAGGCCATATCTTTTGCATCCAAAGGCCAAAAATCCCAAACTTTACATCGTTGGAAAGCTAAGAAGAATACCTACAACTTCCAAGAAGGCAACTCTATCTAATTCAGCCTGGATTAATAAATATTTGCCCTAGAAGTTGGAACATGCTTCATCTGGTGCCTACATTTCGTCTGATACCTATGCTTCATGCCTTTTAAACCTAAGTGACTTGCCAAAAATGCCCTCAATTCATTTTAAGGCAAAAATTCAAATTCCATGCCTATTATATAAAATATCATGCTTAATTCAATGAAAAAAATTTCGGAGCCAACAACATGGGTAGCAGCATGTTACACATATAAACATGATCTAGGAAACAATTGTGTCTTAGGTCATATTCAACAATTAAAGGCATCGTGTACCTAATAATTAAGTTTCTTATTAGCCTATTCTTTGTATCTTTCAATCCAAATTATCTATAAATGTTTTAGGCTTATATCTATTTTTCTTTACATACCTAAAAAATTTAATATGAAAAATATAAAAAATTATAAAAATAAATAAGTCTTGTATGGATGTGATCGTGAACCAAACATTAACTATGAGCTGGTATTCTCTTGTGTGGAATAAGTTTCTTGTCATAAGATTTTCATTTACTTTGTGTATTGCAATTAAAGAAAGGCTAATTACCTTGGACAGAACAAGAGGCATCAATAACCTGAATTATATTTTGCGTTTCACAGATTAAGAAACTAATGCACATCTTCTATTTAACTTCCTTTATCCGTATAAGATTTGGAAGAATGCTATTGGTCTTTGTAACTTGCATCCACGTATCAAAGTCTTGTAGGGAATAATCCAGTGGCTATATTCCCTTTCCAGGGGTTATAAAGATGAAAAGTTATCATATAGTTTGGTTTTTAGTAGCACGATTAAAATAATTAGTTGGACTACCTCTTAATAAATGCTTCTTAAGAAGTCTTTTAGCTGAATTCTTATCTTAAACTTGATTAATTTCTAGAGAAATGTGGTTACTTTCTTCTTCCTGATGATCATAAAAACTACCATTAAAAAGGTCGTCATCTGTCATCTTGACTTTCTTCCCTAGGCTTAACTTTTTTTAAAAAACTTTTCTTAGCACCTTAACTTCTTTCGTAATAATTTCCTTCAAAATATTATAATAATTACCCAAGTCATTTTAAATTATAAATAAGAGTTCTTCATTTCTAGTCCTAAGTATTAATTCACCTTCCCTAATATTTATTATCACACCTATTATAACAAAAAAAGTCTACATATGACTAGAAAAATTCTCCTTCCTTTTTTGCATCTAGAATAAAAATTTGAAAGAAAAATGAACCTATTAATTTTTATCTTGAAATTCGCTTTAACACACCTAGGATTAAGGATGACTATGGGCTAGGCCTATTGTTGGCCAAGTCTAACCTTATTCGCATAGCTCAATCCCACGCCAAAGCCTAATTAGGCCTGTTCGTATTGCCTAAGCTTGAACTCGATCAAATTTTGAGCAACCCAAAACCCGAACCATCTAAATCTAACTGGACCAACCTAAGCCAAAGCAAATGCCAAAATTTAATATTCTTATTGTTTGTTAACCCAACGAGTTCATTTTGATGACCTTTTATTTCTCCACGAATCTAGTTAATAAGAAACACCTTAATGAAACCCAAGATTGATGGCTTTCTATTAAAACTAGCAAAAACCTCATGGGTAACATTAACTAATTCTAAGAAAAATTGATAGGTTGAATTCTACTATTAAAAATAATAACAAAATGATCAAAATAAATGGAAATGCCATGTATTATAATTAGGGGGACCTTCTAAACACCAAAGTAGCATAACTTCTTATGAAACACCAAATAATAAAAATCACAATTTCACATATTGATCTAGTATATAAAATAAGCAAAATAAGACTAATTGAAGAAATTAAAGATGAAATGACAAAACAACAAAGAAGGAAAGAGGAAAATGATGAAAAAAGAAGAAGATAAAAAGATCCAATTGATAGTAGAATTGAGGAGGGACGACTAAGTCGAGAGGGATGGCAGAAGCGAGAACCCTAACAATAGGTTTGTAAATATATATAATTGTGCTTTAGTTTAGGTTTAGGTTGGGCTTTGAAGCTTGAACTTAAGCCTAGCCCAAAGCCTAATTTTTTTTAATAAAAAGCACAAGTCTAGCCTAAAGCTTGGTCGAACTGGGCTAAGCCTTTTATTTGCCATCACCACCTAATATGTTCTATCAAGTTATCAGTAAGATACATTACTCACTTAGCAGATTTTAGTTCACCTAATCCTAGTACTTTTAGTATGAAATAAAACATTGCATTGATATTTGCTCCTAAATTTCTAATGTCTTATTGATATAAACACCACCAATAATGTGTTGGTTTATCCAACTTTGGTAGTACGGAGTGTTAAAGGATTTTGGTGTTACCTTTATTTGAGTTTGTCTCTAAAACTTTTTCCTTTAGGTCCCCATCTTCTACATCTTCTTCATTCATATCCTAATTATCAATCTTTTCTTTCATTATATTGGTCAACTCCTCATTCCTTAAGACAACCTTTTTCACACATTCCTTAGGATTAGTTACAGTATCACTAGGAAATGCTCTTGTGCTCTCTCAGTTATTGCCATTATTAATTGATTTATTTGAACCTCTTAATTCCTTACAAAATCTTTATAATTTTAAAATTGAGAAGCACTTACTTACATGAAGTCTCTCATCATCCCTTCTAAAACTTAGACGCTTTTCTTTTGCCACAAATTGTTAAAATCTTGGAAGGGGTTATCTTTGTTCTTATTAGTTCTCCAGTTAAATTTTGGATGATTTCTCTACTTGAATTATACATTTCGTTGTAAGGATTCTTTTTCCTTTACAAATTCTCCATAAAATCAACTTATTTCACTTGTTTTGCTATAGTATTTCTAGCTTGACATTATATACTTTGATGTCCTCCTCTACAAAATTAATAACTCATTACATAAATTATTCTTGACAGTGAGCTCAAGTTTTCAGGTTATCTTGTTATTACCTCCATCTGAACTATCTAAGTAATTATAAATTCTTTACCTCAGACTTTTATTATTTAACATTCCTCTTATTGTAGCATTTATCATACTCTTCGTATAATTGACTAGATCATTATAAAAGGTCTGGACTTTCATCTATATAGGAAGGTCATAGTGTAGGCACTTCATTAGTAGATCCTTGTATCTTTTCAAAGTTTTATATAGAGTATCATTATCAAATTATAAGGAAGAGAATTTATTCATTAACTTTGCTATCTTGGATGATATAAAATATTTAGTAAGAATTCTTCATCAAACTCTCTCGAGTAGTAATTGATATTGTAGGTAATGCATTCAACCATTTATTCATCTGACTCCTCATTGTAAACGGAATAACCTCAACCCAATGGTGTCTATAATTTGCCCATTTTTGTTGAACACATCATATATCTCTAGTAAATTGGAAATGTATGTATTAGGATCCTCATCTAGCAATCCATCGAATTATACATTCTATTGTTATATCTAAATTATGATTTCCATTATAGTAATGCTAGATTATGTCTTAATAAGAGATGGCTTTATGTAATCCATCATTGATTGTACTCTCCCTTCATAGGTTCAGGTTATATGTTCGATGTATCTCGGGCTACTTATTTAATTAATTCTCTTCTATTCCAACAAATTGTTCTTTTAAGCTTTAGATATTCTTTTTTAAAAAATGAATGTTGACTTCCTATCACAAGCCAAAGTTACCCTTGAAATCAAAGTAATCCAAAGAATAAAAAGAAAAAAAAAGAAATTCACCTTAATTTAAATGCAAGCATATAAAATCATTGCAAAAAATTATTAAAACTAGAGTACTGCATTATCATTTCTATAGGGACGATACTACTATGTTTATTCTTTTTGGAAAAATAAAAGTTCCTTAGTAATATAGGGAGTTATATTAGACATAGATCCTAAGGATTACATCAAACATGCCACAAAATTATTCACGATACTTAGCCTTATAAGCTCTAATATATGGTACACAATTAAAACGTAAAACATAACTTAAGCTACTAAGTGTACAAAGTTTGAAGAGACACGTGGGAGACATGCACTCCATCAGCCTGTGTTCAGTTGGGGTAGGTATTTACCCCTCAATCAGAAAGCTCCAGACTTAGTTGAGATGTCTTTCTAAACAACCTAAAGCTCTCATTCCCAGTTCCACTCCTCTGCAGCTAGAATGAAGTTGCATATTGCCTATAACTCACCATCTGTGGCTTCCCCAGCTTCCCACTAAACTTACCAATAAGGTAAACTTTCCTTTGATATCAGCATATTTGTAGCTAGAATAAGCTTACTAATGCAGTTCATATAATTTCACCCGTTAATCAGAATGCATTACTTAATTTACTGCCATTGGATTTGTATGTGAATAAGGAATTTTATTACTCTATTCTCCATCCATGTTTTATGCTTGAATTTATGTGATTATAATTTTTACATAAGAGTAGTTTCTTTTTTATGGTCAACTTCAAAGTCGAATCAAAATTAGCCTCCTTTTGTTTGAAATATTTAGCATTTATTTTAGTACATATTACATGTAGACAACTAGCAAAGCCAATGAGATAGGTTGCTAGATCCTCACAAGAAAGGTTGCTATGGTTGTGTAGCAACCATTGTATTATTTTCGAGAAAGATACCATATTGTTGTCTTAATTTAAAAGGCCTTTAATATGTTTTCATAACACCAAGAAGTAGTTGCACTCAGAAAATAGATGGGGGAATAGTTTCCTCTACCAATCCATACAAGATGCAAGTGTCTTGGAGGTTTAGAAAATGTAATCTCTGTATTGTATTGATTATATTCTTAATTGCCAACCATAAGAGAAAAGACTCCCTAGGCATAAGGTTCTTATTCCAAATAAGCTTGTACCATTCCATTAATAAGCCTCTAGGCCTTATCCACTCCCTACAATTCTTGTTTATGAATTTGCCATTCAGATTATTGTTCCATGTATTGTAATCCTTACTCTTTACATTCAAATGGCTAAATTAACTTATATAATTACTTTATTGGCCTTCACTAATCCATAAACATACCTTAGCTTAAGTTGGAATAGGAGCTAAAGCTTGGACACCCTATGCAAAGTTAATTAATGATCCATTCCCTGTCCAATTATCATATAACAAGAAACATGAAGAACCATCACCAATTTGATAGGCCATTATTGACTTAATTAACCTCCTTAGCTTAAGTAATTGAATGATGAACTAAGAATGAGAGGCTTTACTAAAAAAGGTCCATATACTATCTCCTTTCAATATGTAACTATACATCCATCTCATCCATATTGATTCCTTATCAATAAAAACTCTCCACAACCTTTTAACCATCAACATCTACAACAACAATAACAACAAAATGATAAAATTCTCGCTAAACGTGGAGTTTGGGGAGGTCTAGTGTACTCAGCCTTATCTTTAACTAGTAGAGAGATTATTTCTAAATGACTCACAAGAAATAAGAATTAATTAATTAATTAATTAAAATTAAGAATGACAGTAAAAATAAATATAAAGTACTAAAAATAGTAGTAGTAATAATAATAATACTAAAAAAATAAATAAGTAGGAGAATAATTAGTACTTGTTTAAACGATTAGGCTAAATCTAAAAGAAAAATGCTAACGAACCTATAAAAAAAGCATATAACTCCTTAAGCAGGATCCTTTATCCATATCTTAGTACGTCAAAAGTTTTTATTATGGGCCATGTCCTTGGTAAGTTCCAACATAGTCATATCAACCCCCGCCCCACCATCCACCTCCCCCCCATTTAGGTCGAAATAATTATTATTCCTAAAGTATCTATCTTGAGGCATACAAGTATGTCCAATTAGGTAACTTCCACTTCTCAATGTGCAATTTAACCCAATCAATCTCATTAAACCTAATTAATCTTTTTATTATCATAAAAGTGTAAGATACTTCATTCTCTAGATCTAAGGTGTCTATTCTCCTAGTACATACATCATACTTCTCCTTTTATTCCTTTATACAATCTTTAAAATTAAATCTATGTAGATCAAGTATAAACCCAATAATTAAGAACAAAAAGAATAACTTCAACTAAAAAACCAATAAATTATGAATTAATAATTTAAGAATTCATCATAAGATATATCCTTAAACCTAACTAAGGTTTTAACTACTAAGCATAAAAAAGTAAAACTAAAACAAGAAAATACTAACTTAAGTGAAAGAAGAGAAAGAAAGAATTAGAAGAGTTGTCACGAGCTCCTCCAAAGCTTAGTTTAAATCACTATTTGATATTAAGATATTCTAAAACTAATAATTTAGTGACTGAGGAGGTTGTCACTAGCCTATAAAATACCTTATAAAGAACCATAATAAGAGTATTTATAAGATAGGGTTACAAAAAAGAATTCTAAGATGATTAAACTTGTAACTCTGCATGTACTTATAGTGCTTATGATAAGAATGATGTCTGTTATACTTTTAGACCGATGTCAATTTTGTTTTAGAACTTTTAAGTGCAATATAATGAGTTCAAAATTGATTCCACTTCATGTTCAATGCTAATCAGTAAGAATTAGAGTTTTCCCTATTTAAATATAGAAAAGCATTTAACCACAGATTGTAGTTAAAATAATGAAAGCGATAAAAAAATAAGAAAAACTTAGTGAAAATAAATTTAGATGAAAATTTTGATTTCATTGATAGCTTTATCCATGAGAGGATGTTTATATCTTTATTCTTTGATAAATTCTTGGAGCATTGATTGCTAACCTAAACCTATAGAGAGAAAAATATATGTATAAAGTGTGTAAAGTCTCCAAAAGTTCTTAAAAAGTTTAAGGATTCTCTGCTTTGTATATGTTTTTATACCATAATATGGTCCATGGTTGTGGACCAAATGTTGGATCCTCCTATTTCTTTTGAGGGAGCGATATGATCTATGAAACGTTTAATCCCCCAAGTTATGCATCTTTTGTTTCTCTTATGATTAACACATAGTCTTTAACATGCCCATGCCCCCAAACTTTGGATCTTCTCGTTTCTTTTATGAGTAGCACGTGGACGTTGTTATGATATGGCTTAGGTTGTATTACTCTATAAATTTTCTTTAATACCATGTGATCTCTCTTTAGGTCATATTCTAGGCAATATCTCTACCTACCTTTGATTTAAATAGGATATAGGAACACATGTATGTGCGCCATATAAATTCCTTAATGAAATTTGACCTTCTCCATGTTTTTTCTTAAAATAGCCTCCAATTCTTAAATAACATCCCAAGGTTAACTTATCATAACCAAACCAAACCAAACCAAACCAAACATACCCAAATTCCCGCCTAAGCAGGGTCAAGGTTAACTTATCATAATTACATGAAATGAACTAAAAATTAAGAAAAACTAATTTAACGTCAAAATAAGTCAAAATAATTAAAAGAATATGTGGATATTTAATGCATATCAAATAAAAGGCTAAAGAATCTAAAAATTTTGTTAATTTCTTATACTAGAAGCTTGCTTGTTCTTACTATAAGTTTCCTACCATAGTACATTGGTTTATTCATCATCTTTTTTTAAGCTTACCAATTTCACCTCCCATATTTGATCTGTAATATAACTTTCCAAGAATTTTAGACTTGTTTGTCATTGTTAAGTATTATTTATAAGTTTATCTATTCTTAACCAAGAAAGTAATCAAATATTAAACAAACAAACCATTTTTACATGCCATTGATACTTGTATTATCCCACTTTGAATTTTCTGCTTGGCCTAAGAAAAAGCTTTCTAGTTTTTGTATAAAAATAAGTTATTACAATTGTTAGTCCAATATTAAAATGTTAATATGAGTGAAATCATTTTTTATTTAAAATTTTGAGGCTTGTATATACATATCAGAGATTTATAAGTGACAATATCATTGTTAGCAATGAGATCAAAAGTTTTAGAGGTTTTGTGGTTTTCTATTAATAATTTGTAATTCCAAATTTGCTAATAAACTTAAGTTTCAGTTTGGTTTCTATTTATTTAGACTGAAAGTTACAATAGTCAGGAGGGAAGAAAAGTTTGAAAAGAACAGAGAATAAGTTATAGGGCTTACATTCAAGAGAAAAGTACTAGTATGTGAGCAAGAGCTCATATCCCACACTTGTCCAATTAGTGTGAAGTATTTTCTAGTATATTAAATGATGATTATTTATAATATGTTGACATATGTTATATAATTTAGCGACATACATTGTATAATACAATGGTATTTTTGAATAATTTATGTTATTTTAATACAATGTAGTAGGGAAGTAGAGATGAGTGATGAAATAGAGAACACAAAGAGTTCTTTAAATGTGAGAGAAGAACAATGAGATAAAGATAAACACTTATCCAATTAGTGTGAAGTATTTCCTAGTATGCGAAATCGTTTTTATTTATAATATGTTGATATATTTTATATAATTCGGTGACATACATTGTATAATGCAATGGTTGAATAATTTTATGTTATTTTTAGCATAATGTAACGGGGTAGTAGAGATGAGTAATGAAATGGAGAACATGAAGAGTTCTTTAAATGTGAGCAAAGACTAATGAGATAAAGATATTACTAAAAATGTGATTAAATTTTCAAAAATCTGAAATGATATTTAATTATGCCAAACGTATGCAAGATGTCATGGGTTTTTGATTGTTATAAGGGAAGAAAGGAAAAAAGAGAATAAAGAGTTTAAGAACATTACATTTGTTTATCATCAACGTCAATTATAAAGAAGCTTTGCTATGGGCTTTCTATTTCAATGGTAGCCCTATCCAATATTATAAGAGGAAAAAAGAGAAGGACTAGTTAGAACAAATGGAAATACTTTTCATTGGTTCAAAAGACTACTTGAAAGGGAATGAAAATGTTGAATTGAATAAAACTAAGATCAAATGGAATAAATATGTGTAATACTTGTATATGTTGTTGGTTGGTTATTTTTTTGGTTGGTTGAAGGTATTTGAACTATAATCAAGTTTGAAGATGTGTGAAACTATGATTTAATTCTAAGTAATACAAGGTTTATGAGGCAAGAATAGGTTATAAATGGCCAAGTAAGATATATATTACAATTAAATGACAATTACAAAATTATTTCATATACAAATGTATAGTTTATCATTATAGGTGCGAAGAAAGAGGAGGCATAAGAAGTGAAACAATTATGAAATGATTTTTTTTATCATATAAACATATTTAGACAAGAAAGGTTGAAAGAAATATACTAGAAAGTGGTATATAAGATGTTCATTAGAATGAAAAATAGGATAATATATTTTTCTAAGGAATTGACTATAACAAGCAAAGAAAGTTGAGGACTATTTTTGGGCAAATATGAAGAGTTAACTAGCTTATATTGAATTTGGTGATTTGGTCACATTTTATGGAACATATCTCGTGAACTTGTACTAAATGTCGTTTGCTAAATTTATCGTTATAAACCATCACGTACAGTGTATATTTCTTGGTTGTGCATTATGAAAAAATGAAAGACATGATATTTTTTGTTGAATTTTATGTATTTTCTTGAAGTGTATGAATGATAGCCACTTGATTATATTATTACATATGAGTTTAAAAGTATAAGTAACATCATTGAGTTGGTATTCCATATCATAAGGTATAGACTATGAATATACTTAAAGAAGTACTTAAGAAATTTGGTGCCTGTAAAGATTATAGAAAGTTGAAAGATGTACTTATAGATGTTCTTTATAATGCCACCAATACCAAAAAATTCATGAAAAAATGGAATGCAATGGTTGTTGAGTTTTACTTGAGAAATAATTCATGGGTTTAATCTCTATTTGATGATGTTATGAGATAAGATCCAATGTATGTTATGGATCATTTTTAGGTTGGAATTTAAATGATATAAAGAAGTGTGTGGGTATGAATGCTTACTTTGATGACTATGTGCACGCCTATAACACGTTGAGACAATTTTTTTAGCAATATGAGGACGTTAAAAGGGAAAGATTGAGCATGAAATTAATTTCGAGTACTTATGTACAAGGAATAATGTCTCCTTAGTCACACCATTTAATACTGAAGAGGAATTTTAAAAGGTATACACTAATGGCCTATTTCGTATCATATAAGAAGAAATAACAAATTTCATGTATTGTAAGTAGAGCAAAACTTGGACTGAAGGTAATATCAAGTTCTACAAAGTAGATGAAATAGATGAAGGGCGCAATGTTATCAGGTTGTAAATAATTGCATTAAGTAGCTTACTTTAACTAGCAACGTGTAGATGCAAGTTCTTTGAATTTAAGGAAATTATGTATTAAAATGTTTAATTTTTTTAATAAGCTGAAGATAATTTTTTTAATTCTTTAGTAAGGTTATGATAAAAATTTCAATATATTTTTATTAATTAATGGCATAAAGATGTGGTTAGGTGGCATATGAAGATAAACATTAATAACATTAAGGAGGATGATGATATTAGCATTGTAGAATAAGAAAATTGGACTCAACTTTTACATAAGGCCTTTGATCATGCATTAGATGACAAAACAAACTTTGATTGCTTATATAATATGTTAAAAGAAGATATTAAAAATTTTATAAGTTCCACTAAAATCATTAGACGATGTTGGTGACTCTTATGGGAATATATAATCCTTTCCAAAAACACATTAAGTTAAACAATCAAGTTTTCTCAAAGCTATGTGGCATATCAAGAATAAGAAGGTTGAAATCTTGAGTAAAGGAGGTCTAAAAGAAAAGAAAAGTAAAAGAAAAGAGGTTAATGAAGATACATACTAACAATATTAATTTCGTATAGTAAATGTGAAAAATTTACACGATGATATTGAATGATTGATTATATATTTGATATTTTCTTATGAATGTTACTAGTTTGGAGTGATGGCTATTAGGGAGGAATTCTTTGATACATGTAACAATTACATTAAATAGAGGATTGAAAATATGAATCTTGAACATTTCATTTAATTAGTAGGTAAAATGTATTATAATTTAATAATATTTTATGTAAGTTTTCATGAATGTTTAAATTAGATAATATATAAAAGTATTTTTTTTAACTTGAGAATATATTTATGTCTAAGATGAAATTGATTTTCAAAATTTGGTCAAATTCTACTAATTATACAGAGTTGTTATTACCCATCAACAATCATAAAAGTTGTTAATAATTTTAACAATCAAATGTAGGGTTGTGGAATTGGTACTGTGGTTAGTGAGTTGAGGAAAAAAAAGAATCAAAGGTGTGAATGAAATAGAATATATGAGAACCAAAGTTTTTCTTCTCTACTTGTACCTATGTTATTTATTATAGAGGCATTAACCTTTTCAATGATTGTATATGATATGTTATTTATAATATGAGCCTTTATGCTATTATTACTATAATCATTTTAAGTTTTTATTACATCGATAGATATAGTAATTTGTAGCCTTAAAAATGTATGATTTTTTTTATTTCCTCTTTGGAGTAGATAGGAAGTAGTAAACATAATGAAATATAAGCATGTCTTTACTTATGTTGCTCCTTTGAGTATATATAAAATACAAAGTGTTGAACAAATGAGAGTTTATGCTGATATTCATAAGTAAAGTAGATAAGTGGGATACAAGATTTGCAAATGGGTGTGCCTATGCTTGTATGCACAGATAGAGTAAATAGTTAGCATTACACAGGCTAGAACATGGGCATGTTTATGTTTATGTTCCACGTTAGAGTAGATTTCTCAATATGAGATTAATAAAGTTGTGAATTATTTTGGTGGTTGTTTACTGAATATGTTGCCTAAATAAAATTTTTATAATTTCTAAACAAGTTGCTTAGCTACTCTAACTGAAAACATAAACTATTTATTGATGAGATGAGTTTGGCAAAAAAATTTCCATTGTCAGTACTTTTTAGCCACCTTAGAGAATGAGGAGTCATAAGTGTTTATTTCTCACATAGGCCATCAATTTGATTAATATTATAAAAATACATGACATATTTCCATTATTTTCCAAGAATATATGACAAAAACTATGTTCTTTGGTACCAAATTTCAACTTATACCTCTTATCAGTGAATAAAGAATGTGATTAAAGCAACCTCTTATCTCTAAGCTCGCATATTCCATAAATGATGTTGGTACAGGACCTTTAGCTTTTTGCCTAAAATTATATTTTCCTAAAAATGTCCATAATGAAGACACTTATTTACATAAATGAGGACTCTCTGTACCCTTTCTTATTTACAATTGCAATAGAGGTCTTAAGTAGAATTACATCTCTAAACATTAGCAATTCCCCCAAAGTTCAAATATTACCAAAGATGTAGTAAATTACAAATTTCTCAACTTGATTTTGCTGATGCTGGGCTTATGTTGCTTGCATATAAAGACTCAATAAGGCTACTCATGAGATCTTTGGGGACATTCAAACAAATTTGTGGTCTATGCTTTGATCCTGATAAAAGCTCCACATATATCTCATATGATACAAGCTCCTATAATAGACTACTTCCTACTACATTGGGATTAAAGATTGAGTCATTACCTTTCAAGTACCTAAGAGTCCCCATCTCTACTAGAAGTATGAATGCCAGTGACTACAAAACATTGATATGCTCTATAAAGAAAAGAATAAACTTATGATGTAATTAATGGTTGTCCTAATGAAGCAGAATCCAACTAGCTATAAGTATTATCAATAATCTAAGTAACCATTGATTTTCACATTTGGCTATGCCTAAAGGAGTTTTAAAAAAAAATAGATATGTTAATTAAGGACTTTATATGGAAGGGAACTACCAATATCATAAAAATCCTAAGTATCAAATGGAGCACTCTTTGTCTTCCTAAACAAGAAGGAGGAATTGGGATCAATTTAGTCACGATCTTGACCAAAACTCTCCTGGAAAAAAGGCTATTGATACTTTTATCAAAAAAGGAGAATTTATGAAATTGATCCACACATATCATTTGAAAGGGGAGAGTATATAGACTTTACAAGTGAATCTTACACAATCCTACACATTACAAAGAATTTTATCAACTAGAATATTCATGAAAGTACATATCAAACACATCATTGGGGATGGAAATGGAACTAAATTTTGGCTTGATAATTAGGTTATAGTTGGTCTTTTATATAAAATAAGGGAATTGAACTTTTTAAGAGCCATAGTCCCTAATTCAATCAAAGTTTATGAAATTATATTGAATGAAGAATGGCATTGGCCTTTCCATTGTGTTAAAG
Source organism: Erythroxylum baracoense (assembly GCA_025629805.1). NCBI lineage: Eukaryota > Viridiplantae > Streptophyta > Magnoliopsida > Malpighiales > Erythroxylaceae > Erythroxylum > Erythroxylum baracoense. The sequence continues at coordinate 33,437,759 of JAOTAY010000002.1, read as the reverse complement.
GCTCATAAAGAATTCTTCAATTACTATCTTAACATTACCCACTTATTAACTACCTTATTTGGTATGCTAGACAAAGAAGAATCAAGTTCTCTAATAACTCCTATAGGAAACTTTTTATTAGTTTTGCCTCTAAGGTGGATTGGTTCAAGCTAGTATGGGATATAACAATTTCTCCATCTAGCTTGTTCTTACTCTGGTTGGCTATAATGTAAAGATTAGCCATTAAGGATAGAATCAAGTTCATAATTAACAGCAAAGCATATGTATTATGTGGAGCAGCTATGAAAAGCCACACACACTTATTCTTTGAATGTAATTACTCTTAAAGACTGTAGAGAGGCTTTCTGGAACTATTTAACACTCAATGCAACGGCCAAGAATAGTGGAATGGGATAATGCAATCTATTTGGGTAATAAATGGGACAAAAAAAGTCTTCAATATTGGCATTATAGTATTTGTTCATTTAATATGGAATATAAGAAACTACATAATTTTCAAGAAAAGGAATTAGAGCATTAGTTCATCAGATATGGAATACAAGAACTTATGTAATTTTTAGGAAAATATAGTAGATATCAAAGTGGCACTAGATAGACTTCAACTTAGAACATGCCTAGATGCCTTAGCAAAAGGCTCGCACTCTAAGGTATCTCTCTTAATGCAAAAAAGATTGGCTTTATAATGAGGAATGGGTTAAAAGCAAAAGAATTGGTCACCTAGAGTTGTGGTTTAACTTTCCTATTATATTCAGGGGTAGTTTAGCCTTAAATAGCATAACGTCGCTTGTATAAATTGGTTTATAAGTAGAATGCATATTTTGTTTACTAATTAATAACTAAAATCAATCCATTAGTTTAGTGATTGATATATCATATATGTAAATATTGTTGTATTTTTTATATACATGATCGATTATCTTTCTCTAAAATTTTCTTTTTGTATCCATATGGAAAAAGAAAAAGAACTACTAAATTTAGATATAAATTTCTTATACATACCATTTTTTGTCTTGATTGTTAAGATGTTATGTTTGATAATATATTATAGAATCACTATATGATTTCAAATCCTTGGTGATAAGTTAAGAATCAATAATATGTTCATCTCGGGTTCATCAAGAAAGAATAAAAGATATGTCCTAATTAATGAGAGCAAGAATACTAAAAGACAAAAGGTTGAAGTCATCATCATTAGTGACAATAATGATAGTGCATCATCAAATAGGAATGATGAATGAAGCCATGTAAGGATGTTAGTAGTAAACTTTATAACTTAATGATCAAGTTATTCACCTTATATATGCATTTTGGAATTGAGAACATTTTGTTACTAAATTTTGTGCCTCAAATTGATGTGGTCATGGTCCTATTTTAAGACACTCTAACTTAAATGGAGGCAGAATATTTTATTGTCATATATTTACTATTCTTGGCCTATAATATCTAATGATATAAATGAAGTTTATATATTTGTGAACAGTTACTATACCTAGCACTTATAAAGTTAATGGAAGTCACCAAACTCACAAGATATTAATCATGTTTGAGAATGACTAAGTACATTATATTTCTACATTATTGATCAAATGAAAGAAAAAGTATTGTCATATAATATATATAATATGGGACATTTACAACTAACAAAGAAGTTAATCTAGCTTAGAAAAAATGAAGAATATTTATATTATTTGACGAGGAATGTTATTTTTCAATATATGAAAAATGTTACTTTTATATAGTTATGGTATTGTTGTATGGATTCATGGTATTCTTTATATGTAATGATGATAAATTTTGTACTCAATTATAGCTCTAAAATGTCAAAGTAAATGTGGCACTTCTTTTTATAGATCCATGGTAATTTGGTATATGGTCATATTATTTCTTTTATATATATAATCATGGAATCTTTGTATATAGTGATGGCATGCTTTATAATTAGCTGTGGTATTGACATATTAGAGTAAAAGTGGAACTTATTTGTATAAAAATGACATTTTTTTGTATATAGTCATAGTATTGTTTGTGTAGTGATAATACGCTCCATACTTAGTTATGTTGTTAGAATGAGTCGTTTTTATTTGTATATATCCATGATATCTTTTATATTGAGTCATGATACTTTTTATATGAATTTATGGTATTCTTTATATGTAGTGATGGTATATTTTGTACTTATTATATTAACATATTAGTGTAAGGGTGATATTTACTGTAAACATTCATGATATTTTTTTATAGATTCATGGTGGCTTTTCATATAGGCATGATATCCTCTATAGGTAGTGATGAAATGTTTTATGCTTAGTTGTGTATCAATATATTAGAGTGAAGATGGTAATTATTTGTATAATCCGTGATTTTTTTTGGTATAGAATCAAGATATTTTTTTATGAAGTTATAATATTCTTTTTATATTGTGATAATATATTTTGTACTCAATATGATATTGACATATTATTGTAAAAGTGGTAATTAGTAAATGTATAGAATTATGTTATTCTTGTATAGGGTCATAGTAGTCTTTGTATGTATTGATAACATGTTTTATACTCAATTATAGTATTGACATACTAGAGTAAATTAGTATTTTTTATATATTTATATTATTTTTAATATAGATTCATGGTCTTTTTTATTTGGAATTATAGTTTTGAAACCCTAAATCCTCATAACAATGATTCACATAAATTTATGGTCATTGATCGATCTAGGATCAACTATAAATTGGTATAAATGAAAATAATATAAAAACATACACATTTTACTATCTATTTTTGTTTAAGATATTGAAGACCTTAAATAAGCTATTCATCCTTTTAATAATATTCTAAAACTTATCCCATTCGTTTCAACCCATACTAAATTTTTCTTAACCTCAAACGTTGACAACACTTCAAGGGTCAGCTCCTTATAATCATATTTAAATATAGGGAAAACAATTTTCCAATCCACATGCTCAATCATAGTTTCCACCTCCATCACCAAACCTATATCTACCAAATAATATGAATCTAAATTTCTATTGGGTTTAAAAGGTCTAGTTTTTAGGATTATATACCTTTCTAATTGACCTTTATTAGTAAAATATAACATAAAATGTTCACCTTCAAATGATTTTTGGAACTAATAATGTGAAGCTCCCCCTCTCTTAGATATACCATTACTCCTACTTAAGGATGGTCTCTTATTTATATGTTGGCAAATTATACACCCACAACAGAAAATAATCCATGTAAATGACTCTCAAATATGAAAATCCCAAAATTTTTGTCAAATGGTAGCCTAATTTGACGAAATCAACATTTTTAAACGAAAGGTGAAGTAATCTTAGTTTAAAGGGTAATTGCAAAAAGAATCCCAAATGTGGCGCTTCCACTTGCTCAATTACTATACCATTTAGACCAAACGTTGTCAGATGGAATGTCGTCGAAGAATTTAGATATGATGGAGAAGTTTGGAGCAACAGTTAGTAGAAAACACAACTTAATGTTGTTTGCCACTCCTATACAAGATATTTCAGACCAACACGTGGAGGCCATGGAAGTTCTGATATATTTGGATTAACATTAATCCACTTATGTGAATTAATAAAATGAAAATTTCCCTTTTAATATCTATTTAATTCTTATGGATATGAAAGAGTTCATCTTTCATTGATTTATAAGGTTTAATGGATTCCTTTCAACATTTATTCACATGTGAGGAAATAGTAGTTATGTGAGAAAAACAAAACACATAATTTCAATTCACCACGTGTGCTATTCTCAATGTTGCAGTATTGGCTAGTTCCTTATAGCCTGAGTCCATTAATCTTCTTGCAATAACAATCACTTCCTTTCTAGTTAACTAGAATCCATGAGAACCATCAACTTTGAACTACAGAACATAATCAATATTTCCATTTAGTTCTTTAAGAAAAATAAAACAGGAAACACATATAAAAGGTAACATGTATAGTTAAATCAAATTGCTGACTACAAAATAAAATTCTATATGACATAATTACAAGGTCCTAGAGGTTGTTGACGTAATTAACTATGCTTGTAAGAGCATAAAAAGAGACTCAAATGAATCAATTCAATTACTCCAACAATATCTCATGAAACTTCAAACATGATGTTTTTCTTTCTTCTGCTATCTTGATCTTTTTAAGCCTAAAACATAGAAAGAACTTGTAAACTTTCTCCTGACCTTGCCTATAACTACATTATTTATGTTATGTAAAAAGAACTATAGAATCAGTACTAAGAATTAAATTTGATGCCAAAAATTGATCTTGGCTCTCTCGTCTCTATTCAGCATCTGTTATCACCTGCAAGGTTCTTGCAACTTCACATATATGGTTAAATGACTTTAATTCTTCTACCAAAGGCTTCTTCATCTTTTCTCTAGCAGTGCTTTCGATATTAAGATGAACTACAACTACATCCATCCCTTTGTCACTTTTCAAACCATTACCATTATAGAAATAAAGAACGAATAGAAATGTAGAAATGTTCATTATATTTCTTTGTGTGAATAATATGATATACATCCACTTATTTATATATTGTACGTATCTTTAACTAAAGTAACAAATTAACACAATGTAAATGTACAAGATTTTAGGAGAAAATAAAGCCTAATTATAAGGGATAGTTAACAGAATAAAGATTATGTGAATATCTATTAATATTCGTTAACATAGGTTAATATCCTCCCTCAAACTCAAGGTGGTTGTGAAGATGATAACTTGAGCTTTGAAAGAAGATCTTGAAAATATAGAGGTAGATGTGATTTGGTAAAAAAAAATAGCAAGTTGTGCTTGAGATGAGATTGGGATAAGTTGTATAGTTCCTTAAAGCACATGATGACGCACAAGATGACAATCAATCTCGATGTGTTTAGTTCGTTCATGAAAAACATCATTGTGAGCAATCTATATGGAACTATGATTATCACAAAAGAGAGGGACTGCTGAAGAAAAGGTGACACCAATGTATTGAAGCATCCATCAAAACCATAAAAGTTGAGTGGTAGTGTCAGTTAGGGCTTGATATTATGTTTCAATGCTTGAGTGAGAGACAATTGTTTATTTCTTGCTACACTAAGAAATAAGAGATGTGTCAAGAAACAAACAGTACCTAATGGTAGATTGATGATCAATTGAGTCTCTAACCCAGTCGGCATTTGAGTATGCACGTAAATCTAATTAATATGAATGACTAAAGTGAAGTCCATGAAATAAAGTACCTCAAATGTATCAGAGTATATGAAAAACAACAGAAGGTGAGTGGTACGAGGTGCAGACATGAATTAACTAATAATGTGAGCTGCATGAGCGATATCTAGACGAGTGACAATAAGGTATATAAGACTACCAACTAGCTGTCGATAAAGTGTATCATCACTTAGAGGAGTTACATCAGTAGCAGAGATATGATCATTAGAGTCGAGTAGAGTGCTACCAATCTTAGTGTCAGTAAGACCGGTGCAAGTGATAAGATCAGTAACATACTTGGTCTTAGATAAGTACTATCTTGACTCATCAGAGGATACTTCAAGGCCTTTAAAATAGCTCAATGGACCTAAATCTTTCATTTTAAATTGTTGATGAAGAAAATAATTAAAGTAGCGATCCCTTGAGTTTCATCGTCAGTTATTATTATGTCATCAACATATAAAAGGAGAAAGTACACCCTTGATTTGTGTTTCAGATAAACAAAGCATGATCATAAGAACTAGACATAAGGCTAAGACGATGAATGGTGGAGCTGAATTTAGCAAACCATGCTCGAAGAGCTTACGTAAGGCCACACAAGGCTTTGCAAAGATAACAAACTTTATTAGGTAGAGAAGCATACCTAGGTGGAGATTGCATATATACTTCTTTAAAAAGATCATCATTAAGAAAGGCATTCTTAACATCCATCTGGAATAATTCCTAATGGTTACTTGTTGCTATAGCAATAAGACTGCAAACTAAAGTTAGACGAACTACTAGGGCAAAGGTCTCCTTATAGTCAACTTCATATTCCTGAGTAAACCCCTTTGCAACCAATCATTTTTTATATATTTTGACTAATACATTAGCTCAATTCTTGATTTTGTAGACCCATTTACAGCCAATAACAGAATTATTTGAAGGTAGGCCAACTAAGTCCCAAATAGGGGTGGGCACGGTTCGATTTGGTCAGTTTTAGGCTGTTGAACCGAACCGAACCGAATAATCGGTTTTATGGTATTAAAAAACTGAACCGAACCGAATGTCAAATAAAACCAAAAATTAGGTTTGCCTTACGGTTCGGTTCAGTTCAGTTCGGTTACTTCAATCGGTTTGGGCCCTAATCTTAGGCCTTAAATTTTTGGGTCAATTTTAGTACACGTCCAACATTTTTATTTCATTTTAGGACCTATTGGGTGATTGTCATACTTGCAAAGTTACAAACTTACCTTATATACCTAGAGTTA
>JAOTAY010000002.1:33407052-33431206 GCA_025629805.1 Erythroxylum baracoense | reverse complement strand
TGCAATGAATAGTAACACACCAAATTTGGTGTGTTACTATTCATTGCACCATTTTAGTGTGAAGATTTGGTGTCTTCTTTGGAGTGGATTTATTGCACCAAAACATCAAATTTGATGTTTTGGTGCCTTGGTTGGAGATGGCTTAGTTGTTTTGCTACCACAATATTTCCTCGTAATAATCATAGGACCACTAAGTGGGGGTTATAACGACCTTTGATGTTCTTCACATAAATTGTTCTCAAGTCTCATTAAAAATTAGTAAAGGGGGAAATTGACCAACTAATTGCCGTATAGACCAGTCTACTACTACTTGCTCCCAGCTCTATTACGGTCGTACTGTAAGTGTCCTACTCCATGATCCATACTCGCACGGTTCAATTATACATGTCGCGCTACATATGGATTTAATTTAATACATTGAATATTCTCATTCCGTACTCTTCTATTATTTGGAAACTTTCCTTTTCTAAGGATAACTTGAAGTTGTTGGTACCTCGTCCTCTCGTGTTGGAGTTGGAGAGGCAATTTGAAGGTTTACTTTTCTTATGTAATAAGTTTTTTTTTTAATCTGCTCGGTCGGATCGGACCTATACCGTATTTTTTTGTTTGTTTTTCTAATCTTAAATGTGAACTTAGAATAACAAATTATCAGACGAATGAAGAACTTGTCACCGTGATAGTCAGAAGGAAAAAATAAATAAATCGAAATCGAAAATGAAACTGAAACTGAAACTGAAACTGAAACTGAAATGACGGTGTCCTTCGAGTATGCATGCATAGGTAGTTTTAAGACAACCGCGGATGCACTGCAAGCAGACTTTAACTTTACACAAACTGCTCTAATATTGACAGCTAAATACAAGAGCCCAATTCGGTCATTAATCTCTGCTAAACACCTGAAACTTTAATTTGGATTGTTACCTACTGTTCTCGTATTCTAATTCAAAACAGAAGAAGGAAAAAGTTGTACTAGACCTGGTCATGGGTCAGAATTGGCAGGGGGTTGATTAAGTGTGAAAAAATTCATCTCAATTTTAGGCCATACTTGGTCCAAGTGAGTATCTAATCCTTAGTTTTGACAATAACAAAATATTTTATTATCAACATCTTATCAATAGTGATATTAGTAAGTTAATACATGAAAGATCAAGTTCATCAAAAGGATAAAACGAGTATAAGAGTTAATTAAATTAATTGAATATTCAAAAGATAAAGAGAATGAATAAAGTGAAGCACATATACAATTCAAGTGAAGAAAAAAGAATAAGAAGGAATCAAACATATCAAGATTTCAAAAAATCATTGTAATTCTTTTGGTAACTTTATCTTTGTTATTTTAATAAATTAAGAACTTAATTATTGCACGATAATCCTCATATAGGGCATAATGCATAGATTATTTCATAATCAAGAGAAATAGTATTTTAATTTTTAAAGAGGACTCCTTTATATTCAAACAAACCTTGAAAAACTAATTTAGATGAAGTTTTGGTCAAAAGAATGTATTTTGATCTTTGAAAGAACTTTGAGAAGTTTTATTAAAAAATTATTTCAGAAAGTTTTTCAATCTAATATGTTGATTAAATTGTTCAATTCATATATATGTTTGTGATCTGCCGAAGTCTTTTGAAAAAAAACGTACTATGAGTGTATAACATGTGGTACATTGATCAAACAATGTATTTGTGTGATTGACCAATATAATGAGTGTATAAAAACATGTTAGTCAACCAGTATGGTAAATTGATCAAACAATGTATCTGTGTGATTGACCAATATAATTTGAAAAGTAGCATGTTATGTATCGTGAGTTTGTGTTGATTAGTAAATATATTGGTCGATCATGGGACATCAATGGTTAACTAATACATATGTTACTAATCATTGTAGCAATCAGATTTTTTTTTTGTAATGATTACTTTTGTTGTTTTAAGTACAAATAAATCACATATGAGTTGTGAAAAATATGTTGGGTAAACTAGAGAGTCGTAAGATCCTTGAGACGCTGAAGAGTGTATATATGTATTAGATAATATATATTTAGCCTTAGTTTATTAGTATGAAGAAAGTTTTTAAGTTTTATATCTATTGTAATTGCAAAAATTGCTTGGTATATATATATCTTTTTTTTTTTTGAGAGCTCCTCTTAACCTTAAATAATATTTGTAGAGAGTTACTCTTCACCTATGATAAAGCAAGATGTTTGTAAATGGTTGCTCTTCATACGCGGTAAAATAAGATGATTGTAAGATTATCTTTCGAAAAGATGATTTTAAAGATTTTCCTTTGCCAGTAATGAAGAAGATGTTGTATAAAGGAAGAAGATAATGAATTTCCAAACTGAGCTTTGGAAGTGGACATAAGTCAATAGTTATTTGATTGACCCACTACAAATTAGTTTTATCTCTCTTTCCTTACTCTCTTTTATTTATTAGTGTGACTACTTTTATAATTATTGTATATGAATTTGTCATAATTATTTATTAGTTTAGAAATAAAAAAGTGAATATACACAATCCGCCCCTTCTTGTATGTCATTCGGGAACTAGTAATTAGTATTAAAGTAGGTCTCATTTCTTGTGTATAGACTTTTAGCAAAATTTTGGATAAGGATATTATAGAACAATTTAATTATAGGTATATCCCCCTTTTTTTAGATAACAATTACATATATTGAAAAATTATGATAAAACACTTTTTTTAGCCAAAGGGATTGAATTTTGGAGAATTGTATAGAGTAGTCCTTATGTTTCAATGAAAAATAATTATAGATAAAGTGGAGACTAAGATACCAAATGATATAAGTGATTGGAACAATAATGATAAAAGACTCATTACATTAAATAACAAAATAGTGCATATTTATTTTGTTCTCTTGATATAAATGAGTTAAATAGATTATTTATATGTGAAGCCACCCGTAAGATATGGCATATACTTGAAATAACATATGATAACACTACTCAAGTAAAAGAGAGTAAAGTAAGCTTATTAGTGCATCAATATAAGATATTTTACATTAAAAAATGAGTCTATTTCTAATATATATACTCACTTCATTTATATTATTAATGCTCTTAAAGGTCTTGGTAAGACTTACACTAAACTTGAATTTATGAGAAAATTACTTAGATACTTACTAAAGATTTGGGATGCAAAAGTGGTGCTTATATAAAAAGCTAAAGATTTAAGCATCTTGTCATTGGAATGGCTAGTCGGATCACTCCTCACTTTTTAGATGCGAATGAATGAATTATATAAAGAGGAACAGACTCTAACAAGAAGATATGTGATATTTAAAGTATCTAAGGATGAGAAAGTTCATGATGAGGAGACCTCCACAAGTGGGAGAGTTCATCACAAATAAATAAATAAATAAATAAAGTTTTAAAAGAAGAGGGACAAATAATTAATCAAGATGATGAAGAAGAAGAAACCGCTTAAGGTTACATAGGATAATACTATTAAATTTGGAGAGTGAGGAATCTAAAAACATGGTGATAAGCATGTGCTTAATGAGCTAATAATAATAATGGGGGTACTCTTTTCTTTAAATTCGTATGATAATAATGATGATTATGATGTTGGTCTTTCACACGATAAATTATTCAAATATTTAAATTACTATAGTATGAAAAGGAAGAAAGTATCTTCTAAATATAGAGAGATATAAAATCTCCTAGACATGTGCATAATTAAGAGTAAGAAACCAAAATGTAACATAAATGACATGATAGATTCTAAGAGTGTGATTATTTTTAAACTTAAAGTGAATGATTTGTTGCATTAGAATGACGCATTAAAGAATGGGATTAATATCGTCAAAGAATCATTGTTTAAGTTCACTCTAGGAAGTGAAAAATCAAATATCATACTTGAAGTCCAAAAGAACTCCGAGGATAGGTATAAAGTTAGATTCACTTATGAAAGAACACCATCCAATTCTAATATAATTTTTGTAAGGGACAAACATTTGCATGATGAGCCTATGCTTAAATAATTACTGAACATATTGCATCTTCTAAATATGTACAAAAATTACATTCTCGTCCATCTTCCTCTAAGTTCCAAGCAAAAGGAAAATTTCATGTATTCATGTATAGGTCACATTTTAAATCTAGAGGTATAGCATTCAAGGCAAAAACAAGACAATTTCGTTCAAGATCATTCTAAAAGGATAGGTGACGTCCTTCTCATTCATATAGGCATCTTTATGATGTATGAATTAAAGGAAATATGCATTACATATTGCTTAACATAGAGAGAACTTAATGTCATTTATTTTCTTTAATATCAATAAATATTTTGTCATCATTAAAAAAGAAAAAATTATTAGACCAAGTGAGGTTCTAATGTATATTTTTATTGATAACAAAATCTGTTACGACGAATATTTTTTCTTTAGTGATATTAGTAAGTTAATGTATGAAAGATAAAGTTTAATGAAAGGAAAAAGTGAGTAAAGAGCCAACTAAATCAACTAAGCAATCAAATAATGGAGAAAATAAGTAAAATAAAGCATATACATAATTCAAGTAAAGAATCAAGAATAAAGAGAAATCAAGTTCATCAAGATTTAAGCAAATTATTATAATCATCTTTGTAATTTTTTCATGATCATTTCAACAAATCAGGGGGCTAAATCATCGCTTAATTATTTTCATATAAGGAATACTTCATAAATATTTTTATAATTAATATGAAATTCATTTTGGTATTTAAAGAAAACTTCTTGACCTTTATCTAAACTTTGAGAGCTTTAAAATGAATTCGATAATGTTTTTATCAAAGGAATGCATTTTGATCTTTAAAAGAACTTAAGAAGTTTTGAAAATTTTATTTCAAGAAGTTTGATCAACTCATATGATAATTTGCATAACCAACATTAGGTTTTTGGGTGGATTAGTTGATTGATATATGTGTGTGGTTGATCAATGCCTTTTTTAAAGAAATATCTGATTCGTGAGTTTGTAACTATATTATTTTTTAGATTGTTCCTAAAAAAACAAATATGTGTATCGAGAGCTTGTATTTACATTATTTTATATATTAGTCAACTAATGTGACACATTAATCAACCAATGTCTATAATTGATCAATTTGGTTTGAAAAAAACATGTTATGCATTGTGAGTTTGTATTGATTCATTGTTCGGTACATTTATCGATTAATATGGCATATTATTCGAGTCATCTGATAACATAGTCTATCAATGATATTGTTATTAGTCATTGTAACTACTACTTTTGATTTCTAACAACTATTTTAAGTAGTTTTTAGCATAAATATATGAGTGGTGAAAAGTATGTTGGACATACTAGAAAATTATTAGGAGTCTTGATATGTTAAAGAGTGCATATGTACATTACATAGGATATATTGAGCCTTTGTCTGGTGTAAAAGAATGAATTTTGAATTGTATAATTATTGCAATTAAGGAAATTGATTAGTATACATATTGTGAAAGCTCCTTTTGATCCTAAACAAGATTTAATGTCTATTAAAGATTATTCTTTCCCTAATAATAAAAAAATAATTGTAAAGATTTTTCTTCACTTATGATAAAGAAAATATTATATGAAAGGTTGTTATTTACCTGTTGAGAGAAGATAATGAATTGTTAAACAAGATTTGTTGTTTGATTGAATGAATATAAAATAGTTTTATCTCTTTTTTATTATTTTGTAATTATCATAGTTGAATTTTTTAAATTATTAATTAATTTAGAAATAAGATAAATTACCTCTTTTTATTTGTCATCTCAAAACTAATAATAATCATTTTCATAATGAGCTAACTCAAATTAGAACCGTATGTGTTCTTGGCAAGTATGGTTAAATTGGGTAACATTAACGGTTCCATACAAAATGCATCTTGCCCTAAACCCGTTCATTGTTAACGAATAATCTAGAAGTTAAAACTATATGTTTCCTGCGAGCACTGAAATGCTGAAAAGCTAAAATTTGATTCCAAAAATTTGACGACTTTTGCTGAAAAGTGCATTACGAGAAACAGAAGGCGGACCACACGCATCAAAAAAGAGAAAAACCGTATGAGAGTGAGACCCATTCGCTATTAAATAATAGTTAGCAGACATTAATTAACCGTCTCTGGCGACATTCATATAACCAACCAATGATAATAATAAACATTAAAAATTATTTTAAAAACCAAGTTTTAAAATTCAGCCCGGCGTTTGTTTTGGATCGAATTCTCGTACTATTCTTCCGCAGCTTTTAGTTTCTACCAACCTCCTCTCTCAGCTGTTAATCACTGCTTCCGCTAACTCTCTCTAACTCAGGATGCACAGGCTTTCTGAGTTTTGGTTTTGACCGCTTGTTGGGACTTTTGGAGGACACGAACCCACGTAGAGGAAAAGCGAAAGGATGGGCAATTTTGTCAAAGTAAAATAACAACGCGCGCTCCGGTTATGGCAACTCCGCTTTTGGCCTTTACCAAACCATGCTCTGCTAAATTTAGCAGACGCAGAATCTCTCTCCATAATATGCCCAAACCCACACGCTTGCCTATCTAACCCAGTAACCACAACCACACCCAACTCTCGCATATTAGGGGCGTTTCTATACGCGCATGATTTGACCTGGTCCTCGCTTTTCAGTATCATATACAGCACTTTTTTTTTTTTGCTAAAACCCAAGACCAAAAACTTTTATGAGTCGATGAATCAGTGGGCCAAATCAACGGCTAACATGCATGTATGCTTACAAGTGTATAGGTCCATAATAAATCAAAGAAACCAAGTTCATATCAATATTCATATATAATATATGTACAACAAGAAAGGGGGACGCTTGGTTCTAAACTTTTACCAATTTCCTTGTTTCAGCTCTTCCTTTAAAACATATAACGTAAGTAAGGAAGGGAAGAGACTTGTTGAGAGAAGACCTAGAAAAATGTAAATAAAATAAAGATAGAATCTTGGAAGGTTAAAAAACTGAAACCGCCGTAAAAATGCCCTAACATAATGAGACCTCCTCATGCGTATACCACAAGCAAATATAATCAGAGCCACAACGGTGGTGGTTCGTTCAAATCTATGGGCAACCCACGTCGGACAATCCCAAGAAACGACGTTGGAATAGCAGCAGCATTACTTTCCGGCACCGGAGCTCCATTACCCACAACAGAAACAGACCCCTCATTATGTACTACAGTCCCCGAAGGCTCGCCGTTAAACTTCATGTCTTTTAAAACCCCAGTTTGCAAAAACTCACTGAAGGCGAAGCGGTGGTGGTGGTGGTTGGTGGAGATGTTAGAGCTCCAGCGAGGGTGATGATCGCTGGGGAGGTTGAGGTCGAGAGAGAGGCTGCCGGTGGTAGTCGGTGGAGGGAAGTTTGTCTTAGCCTTGGCGCCGCGGAGAGAGCGAGCAGCGCCGTCGTAGGCGAGAGCAGCCTCCTCCGGCGTATCGAATGTGCCCAACCAAACCCTAGTTTTCTTCCAAGGGTCACGTATCTCTGCTGCGTAGCGTCCCCATGGCCGCTTCCTCACTCCCCTGTAGTGGGCTTCTTTAGAAGACGCCATGATGAAGAAGAAGTAGAAGAAGAAGAAGAAGTGAAATAAAAGGCCAAGGCAAGGAAAAAAGAAGCTAAAGGGAAAGGAAGTGAACGAAAGGAGGCAGTGTTGATTTGTGTAGGAAAGTCTGGGGGTCCCACTCAGACACCCGTAATCGTCGGTTGGACGGCACGACCTGGTTGTTCATGTGTGTATACCTATATATATATTGTATCTAATTTAATTGGGCTAACAAAAAAGAATTTCACACCTCCTATCTCAACCGTTCAGATTCCCACGTACGGTGATGATTTGATGTCACCCTAAGACACCTGAATATCTTATTAGACTTGAGGGTGGGTCCCACAGTTCAAACAATTATAAAAATTTAAAAAGACATATAGCCGCCGCCTGATTAGATGAGAGACGCCGGTGATGATGTCAGCCCTAAGGGCCCCACTATGTCTGTACGGCGCTGATGAGCGGCGCCGGCCTTTTGATAATTTTAGATAAATGATATTTGATTGGAGGTGATATGATAAATGATTGTTGGGAGATGGAAGGGATCAGATGTGGGCAGACGTGTGGGGTTGGCGTGTCGGAAAGTCATTGGATGGTACAGCCATCTGTTTGAGTTTTGGAGGGAGGGAAAGGGGTATAGAATACAGAGACCTCACGTGGAGAGTACATAGGGGTGCGGTGTCTGAGCAGCAGGAGACAGAACCGAGTTGAGTCTTAGATGTTACATGGCGTGTTTGACTCGGTTTATTATTACGTGAATGGGATGCTCTAAAACAGATAAAATTTTATTATAAAACATAATGTTTTAATAGAAAAAGAGCACAGGAGATTATATAGTACGGTGAGGCGTTGGTGGGGGCGACTGCAGACTTTGCTGACACATGTTCACGTGACTGTTGGGGGGATCTCTCCGTTTTTTGCTTTTTAGCTGTCCTTTCTTCTTTACTTTGCCTTGCCCTACTTTTCCATTATTACATTACGGAAACGTGTGATTTAACTTTACTTTGTGTTACTGTTAAGGTTCTTATACAAAAAAAACAAATTTAAATCCAAATGTTAGTTCAACGCAGAAGCCCAAAATAAGTTTGAAATTAGTTTAAATAAAAATACTTTGAGGAAATTAAGTTCTTATAAAAAATTATTTTCCCACTAATCAGTAGGAATGACAATTTTTAGTTCATCGGCCTAAATTTAGTTGTTTTCAATCATTCGACTTATAGGCTAGACCCAAGTTCAGACAAATACGAAATCTAATTATTCTAAATAAAACAATATCATCTTTTTTAGAAGAGTTAAATTTCGAGTAAATTTCATAACTTAGATTATAATCTAATTAAAAAAATAAATTATTTTATATTTTTAATTTTAAAAAAATTAGGTCAGCCTACTAATGGAAAGTATAAAGGTAAATTGTAAGGAGGACCACCTCCTAGTGGGCAAAGTCTGTGTGCGCCCACAAAAGCTTGGATCTGGACTTGTATTCCTTCTCCATGTTATTGGGCATTGTCAATTGGTAAGTACTTTCATTTGTGACCATCACAACCGTTTGCTTCTATACTCCTTTTGCCCTGTTGTTGTCAATGGTTTGGGAAGGTAGATGCGCATATGACCCATTGTCAATTTAAACTTATCGAAATTTAGTAGAATACCTATGCTATGCCACAAAAATATTACTTTTGGAACCCATCAAAAGCTCCAAAATGACGGTCGATTCGGCAGGCATGCACCATTAATAATTATTGCGCTCTGGCATTCCCAATTTATCCTTTGGGCTTCACAAGTGGATACTAATAATTTAAGCTTACAACACAAACTCTGCCCTTTTTTTTTTTAAGGAAGTTGGCGTTTCCGTAACATACATTGTTGCTTTTAGTGGTTGGCCAGGTGGTTTGCTGATTTGGGTAAGAAAGTCTTGTGCATTTAGCAACTTAGTATGGTTTGGAGGTGTTTTCTAATGCTGGAATGCTTTTGACAATGAACAAGACTAGTGACCAATTGGAAAGTCATGTCAAAATTTGAACTTGCGCTTAACAGAATAATCACGAGACCTTTTCGTTTTAATTTTTCAAAAGTTAAGATCACTTAAAATTTTATAAAATAATTGATTATGAATCATGATAAAGCATGAATGAAGATTGATCATTTATTTGTCATTTCTCTCAAACCATTTTTGAAATTGGTTCTTTTCAATTGCCACAGTCTCACAAATGTCCAATTTCTAACGATATCCACAAAACGTATTGAAAGAACTATGCAACTATTGCAAAAAGTGTTAAGTAAGGACTGTTAGTTCTTTTAAAGCTTAATCCTATTTATAATATATTTTAGACAATATAATTTCAACTAAAATTTAATTAGAATTATAAATAATTCTAATTGAATACCAGTTATATCTAAATAAGATTCAATATTTTATATTGGTCCTTATTTATTAAATATTTTATATTTAATCAAGTTTATCTTGAATAAAATATCTTTTTTCTCTTCAAACACTTTTTTGTGTGTGATTTACACTACAAGAAAAATGTTTTTTTGCGACGATATTTACCCCGGAAGACGAAGACATTCCGTCGGTATATAATATTAGTGACGGACATTACCGACGGACAAAAGCGTCAGAGAAACGGCCATAGCTAATATATACCGATGGAAAATTATATTCTATCGATAAATAATTGCTATCGTCGGTAACATTACCAACGGAATATATTTACGTCGGTAAATTGAATGACGGATTATCTTTACGTTTCGGTATAGTTACCGATGGACAATTATTTTCCATCGGTATATTTACCAATGGTTGAAAATTTTTGTTGGTAAATTGTTTCAAAGTTACCGATGGAGATTCCGTCGCATAAGGTTGTCGTCTTTCCGTTGATACGTTTGTGCAAATTGTTTCGAATTTACCGACGAAAATTGTTCTTCCGTTGGTTATTACCGACGAAAAATTATTTTCCATCAATAAATGTTTAAGTTTATTTGGTTTTTACTTGATTGCTCGGTTCGGTTTGGTTCGGTTACTTCAATCGATTTGGGCCCTAATCTTGGGCCTTAAATTTTGGGTCAATTTTAGTACATGTCCAACATTTTTATTTCATTTTAGGACCTATTGGGTGATTGTCATGCTTGCAAAGTTGCAAACTTATCTTATATACCTAGAGTTAAAAGTATAAAAAAATACAATCTTTTTTTGTTTTTACTTGGTCGGTTTGGTTTGGGTTGGTTTGGAAAAAATTTTGCCTACACCGCACCCGAACTGATATAGTCGGTTTTTCATTATACAAAACTGAACTGACCATTCATCACTCTTGGTTTGGTTCGGTTTGGCCCAGTTTCTTCGATTTTACGGGTCGGTTCGATTTTTTCAGGTTTTTTGCCCAGTCCTAGTCCCAAGTGTTGGTGATGGACAGAGCCTATAATTCTTTGATCATTGCTTGCTGCCATAAGGGGTTAGAACTAGCCTCGCGATAGGTGCGAGGTTATATAGAGAAACAATAGTGGAATAAACAGGGATTTCCTTAAGACAAATAGATGGTTGACTTACTCGAGGGGATTGACAAAGGGGTTATGGAGACTCAGTAGATTCTCGTGAATGAACAGAAGAGGAAGAGCTATTTGGTGAGGATGGAGGATCTGCAGCTAGAGAAGATACAAGAGAATCAGGGTTGTTTTTGCTAAGTTGTTAGAGTTGTAAGACGGACCTACAGATAAAATTTCAAGAAACAAAGGTATAATAGTAGGACTAGAAAGAAAATTTTGTATAAGGGTTTGCTAACTCTGAATTTTGATATTGTGAAGATACAAGAGAATCAGAGTTGTTTTTTTTAAGTTATTAGAGTTGTAAGACGGACCTACAGAAAAAATTTCAAGAAACAAAGGTATAGTATGACTAGAAAGAAAATTTTGTATAAGGGTTTGCTAACTCAGAATTTTGATATTGTGAAGAACGTTTTGTGTTCCCAAAAAGTGACATGTCGAGAGATTTGAAATCTTTGAGATAGTAAATCCCAACATCTATATCCTTTGTCTTCTATCTCATACCCTAGAAAACAATATAAACATGCTCTAGGTTCAAGTTTGGTGTGCTGATGAGGTTATAATAGAATAAAGCACGTACAACCAAAAACTTTGAGAGACTGATAATTAAGGGCATGATTTAATAAACACTTATATGGAGAGATATTACCTATGATATGAGAGGTAATACGATTGATAGTATAGATAGCAATAAATATTACTTCTTAACAAAGGGGTTTCAGTATAAGAAGATTATATAAAAAGGGCTCCAGTAGTGTCAAGAATATGTATATGTTTACGTTCGGCCTGACCATTTTGTTGATATATGTTTAGATAGGATCTCTAAATGATGGTCCCTTGTTGATTAAGAAAATTGATGAATTTTGTATCTTTATATTCCATTGCATTATCGGTCTATAATACTTTAATATTGCAAGAAAACTGAGTGTGAATCATATTAGAAAAATGATAGTAAATGGAGAATAGTTTAAATTCATATAATATTTCATGCTACCCATAGTTTCATAAGATGAAGAACCCCAAATATCATAATGAATTAGATCAAAAGGTGCTAAAGAGATAGAATTATTGAGAGAAAATGGTAAGGCACGAATTTTAAAGAGTTGACAAGGGACACAATCAAAATATTCAGTTTTAGCATGACCTAGATTACCACTAAAGATTAAGGACCCTAATCCAGAGGTAGAAAGATGATCCAAATAAGAGTGTCATATATGAGAGGTGACAACACCAACTACAAGCTTTGAAGGAAGATTTAGTGAAACAAGCTCAAACAGCTATCTAACTTTACGGCCTTTCTTAAAGATCTTGCTCATTTGTGGATCCTGCACAATATAACCACAACTCAAAAAGGATAAGTTAACACCAAGTTCACATAATTATCTAACTAAAATAAGGCTTAATGAGAGTTTGGGAATAAGAAAGGTTTCAGGTAAATGTACTGTGGATGTGTGAATAGTACCTATATGTTATACATGCATAATAAAATTATCCGTAGTGTGAACAATGTGTGGAATAGATGATATTGTTAAAGATTCAATAATAGAAAACTCAGAAGTCATATGATTGTAATAGGTACAATCGAAATACCAATAGTTTGATGTACCTGATGTGACAAATAAAGTAGAGGAGGAGACTCTACCAAAATTTGGTTGAAGTTGTTAAAGAAAGGCATATAGGTCCTTTAATGAGTATTTGGGAGAGGTGCTTTTCGTTGGAACCTCAGTGGCAGCAGCAACAGCAGAAGCAGGATGGAGAGACTTGGAAGAATTACTTTTTTCTTAGTTCTATTTAAGTTATTTTCTACATTTAAAGATGTGATGTTTGGGCTTTTTGTAGTAGCAACAAGATCCTTTATAAAACTTCTTACCAGAGTTGTGAGAAGTTTGAGACGAAGCATAAGTTGCAAGGAAAGTATCAGTAGATGGGACAGATTTTTCAATACGGAGCATATTGAGACAACTGTCCTCTTAGATGAGCTTTTTAATAACAGTGTCCAGATTAGTAAGAGTTCCTCTATGAAGAATAGAACTACATATAAGTTCAAATTCTTCTTTGAAAGTCATAAGCAAATGCCATATATGTTAACGATCTCAAAGATTTATGCAGAACATATCAACATCAGGACTAGGCTAGACAAGATCGCCAAGTGTTAGTTGATCCCAACGTTTTTGCAATTAAGACACATAAATGTGTATTATCTGTCCCAATTGTTGTTATATACAACAAATTCTCTTATACAATTGAAATAAGTGGACATCATTTGATACAAAATAACGATTTTTCAGTAAATTCCATACCTCTTAAGTTGTGTCAAAATGTTGAAAGTCAAGTTTGATGGCCTTGGCGCATATATTTTGAAACCATATTAAGATTTGATGGTTCATTCCATCCCATGCCACTAGTTTTTCGATGAATATATCATTTTCTTCATCTTTCTTTTGAGTGTGTTTAGGTATTTCTTCAGTAACAATACACTAAAGGAGTCTCCCCTTAAGAAAACTACACATTTCTTCAGCCCAAAGATCATAGTTAGAGGCATTAAAGTTGAAATTAATAGGGATGGGAATGTATTGGGGAAGTTTAAAGGCATCCATAATGAAAGAAGACAATAAAATAGGAGAAAACCTACTTATAGAGATAGAATTTGGTTATTCTGACTCATATTTAGATTCAAAGCGTCAAAAAATCTTAGGAACCGGTCTGGTTTGAAGAGAACCCGAACTAAAATGTACTGAACCAAATGGTCAAAGTGTCGATCAACCACTTTTTAAACTGAATCAAACTGAACTGATGGGTCTAAACCGAACAAAGGAGGAGAAGACATTTGAAAAACTCTGGGAATGACACGTGTAAAGATGACATGGCATAACTATGATGGCATGTGAGTGATGTGGCAAGGCACGTGGCTGTTGACGTGGCAAATGACTAGAATTTTGGTTTATGTGACTGATGACGTGGCGATGACATGTATCTCCCTTCTTGTGTTTAAATGGTGTCATTTTGTCTTGGACCGAAATGTCATTGTTTTAGATATTCTTCTCCTCCAACAGAACCTACAAATAGGGTTCGAAGACCAGTGGCTATTGTCAATACGTAGGGGTGCGTGAAGTAACTTCTTGAAGTGAATTTTACACTGTTGTTATATGCTCAAGGAGAGGAACAATTTAGCATATGGAAAATTATTTTTGGAGCAGATTTAAAAACCCAAAATACGAAAGCAAAATGCATGAGAGAAAGAATGGAGAAGGCTCCAGACTTTTGACTCTTTTTGTTATGAAAGAGGCTCTGATACCATATAGAAATAGAGAAAGTGAATGTACTCACTGCACAAGACTCTCCACTTTGCGGGAGTTTGAGAAGGCCATAATGTACGTAGCCTTCCCTATGTATTTTTACAAAGAGGTTATTTCTGTGATTCAAACCTGTGACCTTATGGTCACAAAGAAGCAACTTTACTAGTTGCTCCAAGGCTCACTCACACCATCTAGAAATAGAGAACGAATAGAAAATTTAAAAACATTCACTATATTTTTATGTGTGAACGATATGATGTACATTCACCTATTTATACACTCTAGGTATCTCTAACTAAAGTAACAAATGAACACAACATAAATGTATAAGATTTTAGGGGAAAATAAATGCTAATTATAAGGGATAGTTGATTGAATAAAGGTTATGTGAATATCTATTGATATTTGTTAATATATGTTAATAAATATCATCCTCGCTAACTTTGGATACAACTATTTCATCTTCATGAATGTTATTGTTATCCTTCCTCGGACCAACTAATGTTACATTATCAACAACAACATCTACCATAGGTTGATCTTCTTCTATGGCTTTTTTGAAAATTCTGGTTAAGTTACAAAAATTTTAAGATTTAATAAAATAAATATTAATTAGTTGATAAATATTGTACACATGGACATCAATCATAGGTTCATCTTCTTTTATGGCTTTTTTGAAACTTTTTGTTAAGTTGTGAGAATTTTAAGATTTAATAAATTAAATATTTATATGTTTATGAATTTTCTTATTATGATTGTTATATAATTGATGTTTAGACTTGAAATTACCACGATATATAATGCAGGAATTATTATGTTTTGATGATAATTATGACCTATTTTATTCATGACAGTTTGGTCCGTGGTACTTGGATATAGTAATAACTATATGGAGATAATTGAGTAATTCAATAAAGGATTTTTTACTTTAAAGTAATTCAGGAGAATGTTTCATTGTTCGTAATTAATAATAATTAAGGAATTCATTGGTCAGAGTGAATTGAGATCTAAAAAAGTATTTTCATATATCAATTATAAATTAATTATTAATTTGAAAGAACAAACATGATTGGATTTTAAAAAGTAGACACTAATTTCATACTCTAAGTCCAAATGAAAAATTGGATAACGAAATTATTAAATTATATATTATAATCATATATATATAAGTAAAGTCAAATCACCTTGACCTTTCTAATATTTAGATAGTCCTGACATGACATGTTATTAGACGTTAATCTTGATCTATAATTATAAATTTTTTAATTAGAGAATTAAAGATATAATTTTTTTAGGTAAATCAGAAGATTTTATACAAAATTGAAAAGTTATGTACATCACTGGAGACTACTTGAGTAGTAATCTCTTACCTACCAAAAGGAAACAAAGGTAAATACATGAGAAAGGTACATCACTTCCCTACAACAACATAAAAACCGAGACAACAACAGTCTTCCTACCAAAGAGACCTTATAGAGCTAGCTCATCTAACCAGTAATTCAAGCTAACCTAGAGTCAATTTACAGCACTATTAATCAACCAACAATTAATTACAATCCAAATCAATCGTAGGAGATAGTTTTGCTACTGTAAAGCTTGTGAGCTTCTTCCTAGAAATCCTCTTATCTGTTTCGAGAAAGTCCTTAACTTGCCAACTCCATGTTTTACTTATTGGAAACAAGAATATTTCCTAAACCTATCTTCTCTTCTGCTTTAGAAACCTAAGAAATGTTGGACCTCCGTTTGGCACTCCTAAAATATCAAACCTGCAAAAAATATTATTAGTGAATAAGAACTTCAGCAACTACCTCCTCACGATGTTTGAGCTGAGATGTTCCATAACTTGGAAGAATACTCTGGACTACAGACTCCCCACATCCTAAAGATATAATTAAAATGAGTTTTGATTTATTTTATTATAACTGTAAATTATAATTATAATTTATAATCATTATCATTATCATCATATTAAAAACCTAATAGGTTACATATAAAGAGTTGTTTAAAAGAGAAATTTTAAATTAAATTAAATTGAACTTAATTTTGAAGTTTGAAAAGCTCTAGAGATCAAATACAAGATATTTGATTTTATTAAAATTAAATTGTAATTATATTTAGAGTTAGATTTTAATTATAATTAGAAGTTTAATTTAAATTAAAAAAACTTTAGTGTCTCTTTTTATAAATAAGAAAAAGACATTAGGGAGCTAGTACTCTTCTCCTTTCCTTTCACTGTTAGAATTTCTTTTCATCTATTTGATAGATACTATTAGAGGTTGGACTTATGAATAACTTGTACTTGATTCGAGAACAAAATTTTTTGCAAGAATATGAATCAATTACAATTGAACTCTTTTATTTATAATTCTTGTTTTTCAAAAATGAAATAAATATTGAGTTAAATTGCACTAAAATCATGCGTACTCTTTATAATTTTTGAAAATCATACTATATTTTAAATTTTGTTTTAAAAATATTGTCGTTTAATTGCATCAATAATTAAATATATTTAATAATGGAATATGTTGGTAAGCATTTATTGTGTAATTATTAAAACATATAGACTCATAAAATTGAATTAAAAAAATACAGAAAAATAAAAAGTTAGAGACAACATAGGTTTATTATAAGAAGTAACTCAACTCCAACTGCTCTACCAGGATCCCAGCTTAGAGAACAGTGGCCGTTACTTCCTCCAGGAAAGTTTACGATAATAATGAGTTGAGTTGGTCACCAGAATATTTAATATCTTAGGATTAGTATAAATTTTTTTTAAGGGTAAAATGAGATTATCTTTATTACGAACAGAATACCAGGCCCCCAAGCCTGCCTCGGAATGTGTTCCAACCGCTAATGTATATGCTGCCACATTCGTAGACCTATAGACAAAATTACATTTTGCGACTTGTATCTCAGACAAAAGAGACTTACAGTCCTGAACTATCAAGCCAAAAGCAGACGAGTTAATCGTAGAATCGTTGTTGATAGCATTGGCAACCAACTGAGAATCGGTTTCCAATAAAACATAATTCTATCCTTGTTCTTTAATCCAACTCAAAGCTTCTCTCACGGCTATGGCTTCAGCCATTTTTGCATTGAAGAAACTAGGAAATCTCCATGCTTTGCAAGCAATAAACTCAGAAAGTAAGTTCCTAGCCACTGTACCGATACCCACATAGCCAGTAGCCACCCTTGTTGAAGCATCTATGTTCACTTTTAACCAATTAGGCACTAGCGGAATCCAAGTACGGTGAGAAGCTGCTATAAACGGAACTATCGAACTATGAAGCTTAGCATCCTTCTATGCATTCCATACACCAGTAGCTAGCAGAAGTACTGCTTCAGGGTTTCTACTTCTTTGATGCCATACCATATCATTTCTATTCACCCATAGTGCCCAATAAACCATTGATGCATAACACAAGTTCTCCAATGTCAAGGACGTTGAAACTTGCTGGAACCACTCCCCAAAGAATCTAACTGAACACCATCGAAACCCAAGTTAGGAAAGGGTCCAAACCTGCTTGGCAAAAGGGCAACTTACAAGAATATGAAGATTAGTTTCAAAATTTCCGAGACAAAAAGGGCAAATATCTTGTACCTCCACCTTCCTAGAACATAGATTCTACCTACATGGTAATACATCACAAACGGCATGCCAAATAAAATTAATAGCTTTGGGTGGAATCATCATCTTCCACAACCAAGTCAACTTGAACTAAACATAAATTGCGGCACAATAAGGTTGTTCCGGATTAGATTGTAAGCGCTTTTGATTGTATATTTGCCTTTTGTATCAAATTTCCAACAAACTCTATCATCTCCTATTTGATTACTCAAAGGAATGGAGAGAATACAAGCAACATCTCTTTCATTAAATAAACTCCTAATCCGCTCAACATCCCATCTTCTTTGCACAATAAGGTCTGAAACCAGTAAAGCAGTACTGTCTTAGGGCGTAGGAGTCGAGATGAAAGAGCACTCATCATCAGGCAACCAAAGAGAGTCCCAAATAAATAAGTTTGAACTGTTGCCAACTTGCCAATATAATCCCCCTTGAACTAAGCTTTTATACTCTTAAATACGTCGCCATACATAACTCGGATTTGAGCCTAGATCAGCTTCTAGAAAGCTACAATTTGGATAGTACTTTGCTTTTAGGACACGGGCTACCAAAGAAATATGTTTTGATATTATTTTGGTGCAACTTACTAAAACTATATCAATTCTTAACTTTATAAATTTAAATAATATTATTTTAGTTAAATCAAAATAATGTTATTTAGTAAAAGGATTATGGGTAATAACTTATTTAAGACTTAGTTTTAAGTTAGTTTTTAAATTTATATCTAATTTAAATTTTAATTATTTTAAATATGATATATTAACATATAAGGTTTTTTTCAAGATCTGAATGATAGTAATCTGATCATGAGCTCTCTCTGTTACTATATACAAAGCATATGAAGTGAAGTTTAGAAAGTTGAGATCTATAACATGATTTTGCAAACGATAAATTATCTAGTAGTGAAGAGTAGTTATGATAGTTGTAAGATCTTGCTCTGCTCTAATAATTTGGATCTAAACTTGAAATTGTTCAAAGAAAATAGGATCATCTAGCTTAATATTAAAATTAGATGTCATGATAAGAATGACATTTTGAATACATTTTGATACGTCATATAAGTGGGATCAAATCTTCTATTTCAGTTATAATATTCTTATTAATTTACATAAATATACGGATGAGATTTAATAGAACAGAATTAGATCAGCGTAACTGGAACAAAAGATTTGTCTGTGTATACAAGCGGCCTTTACATATGTCAATATTTATTCTGTACGGAGAGTAATGGCTACAGTGACTTGGACTAGGCAACAACCGGCCATAGCCAGTACCCGGTACTTGGGATCCTGAAAGAGTGCCAGAGCAAAGTTCTTGTGAACCGGCACGTGTCTCAGATAGGACGGTGACTGTCGGAACGTTAACTCTGTCAACGATTGGACACAATTCTGACTTCGTTCGGCAAAAGATAGAGTGGAGAACAGACAAAGTAAAGAGTTAGTGGGAAAAGGAATGGGGAGAGTTTTTGTGGTGGAATTGGAAGGTAGGTGTTATAGATGCAAGCACTGTGATTGTCCTCTCGCTCTCTCTGATGATATAATCTCTCGGGTACCTGTCTCTCTGTTTTAATGTTCTCTTCGTTTTCTTTTTTTAATTAAAGAATTTCATCGGCGAAGAATATAGTTGAATTTTGCTTGTTGATAGTTCAAATAATCGTTTTTGAATTGGAGGGTTTCCAGGGGTTTGATTTGTACTAACTGGGTATATGTAATTTATGTTAGATTTGTCGGATAAAGATTAGGAAGTGATCTTGCATGGAGCAAGATGGAGTAATGATGAACTACGTTATATAGAAAGATATAATGCATGAGACATTGTCTTGAAGTTTTTAGTTGACAAATGATGTTTCTAGTTATATGTAGGTTCGCTTGTCCTTGGTTTAAGTTCTTACCAGAGCTTTGCTTAACCATTCAGTCGGGCTATAGCTTTGTACGTTTATGTTTAGTGGATTGCTTTTTCTGCATTTGGTGAAGAGCCATGGTATCCATGATTTATGAATCGACATGGTGATTAACTTGAGGCGTAGCACCATGGAAATATAAGAAAAAATCATTGATAAGAATAAAGGTCATTGATAAGAATAAAGGTTAGTTCTTGAACAAATAGCAAAACTTAAAGTTCTTTACTTAATTTGGGTTTTCCAAGGAAAGCTAGCTGGAGTTTCCTTCATCTT
Source organism: Erythroxylum baracoense (assembly GCA_025629805.1). Lineage (NCBI taxonomy): Eukaryota > Viridiplantae > Streptophyta > Magnoliopsida > Malpighiales > Erythroxylaceae > Erythroxylum > Erythroxylum baracoense. Next base: position 33,411,042 of record JAOTAY010000002.1, on the reverse strand, counting down.
TTAATGTATTGTGTTTATATTTAGTTCACCACGCCCTTCAACTTCCATTGACTTTATGTTGTTAATGCATCAGAAATTCAACTGTCGTAAAGGGAGAGCCTACTTGTTCAAAAAAGTGTAAGTTCTTTCAATGCTTGCACTAGCCTGCTTGGTTTAAGTTGTCTTATTTTGGTTTATTTGGAATGTTTGTTTGACGGGTTAGGTGTGGGAGGGCGTTAATCTTATAAGGTTCTCAGTTGGTATAAGTGACATGTGGGTTTGTGTCTAACTGCTGTGCTTATGAATAAGCTGCTATTAATACGGTATCTGGACAAAAAGACAGACGTATGTTCAAATTATGCATTCTAGGACTTTTGCTCAATTGTTTGAGACAAAATTATCTGGGCAGTTAAGCTAATTTTATTAAATCGTAATAAATAGATTCATAATATCAGTTTACTGTCTTGCAAAATTTCCATCTTTCACCACCCTCAAAAGATGGGAATTGAAATACCTCAACTTAACTATAAATTTAGATTTGCAGTGACCCAAAGCTCAGTCACTGAGCCAGTACAAATTTCTAAAGTGCGTATCTGGATATTCAAATATCATGCATCGGTCTAGATGAGTTCAACTAGGATACAATTTGCGCTGTTTAGATCCAAACTCACAAGACGGAACTAAGAAGTGTGAGCATGTAACCTTTTTCCTACCCAACAGGGTTAATGCATCTTCTTTCAAAAAAAAACAGGGTTAATGTATCAGTAGGACCCCAAGAAGAGAGGATGATGCTTACTGGTATGCACACTGTGGAAGATGTACTTTGCTGCTGCTGTGGGCAACTTCTTGGATGGAAATATGTAAGATTTATGTCATCTTGATTTGTGGTTCAATATTGGATGATATTGTGGCCTTGTTAATACTATGGACGAATCTACCCTGATTCCAGAAAATAGTAATGGGTTCAATTAAAATCTAACAATTGGAATTGGTACTAGATATACTGACATGTAATATGCATTGTGAGATTTATTCATGTAAAGTATCTTTTCTACTTTAACCGAGTGGTAGAAAAATGCTCTTGCCAGAAAAGTGCCAAATGTATATTTTAGTTCGTGAAATCATTCTAGTCCGGTTCCTGCTCCTCAAAATATTATAATTTGTCCTAGTATTTGCATTATGATATTAAGTTAATCCTCAAGTACACGAATTAGATAGCAATCAGGAAGACTATAAGACTATGTTCTAATGACAGAAAAATTAGTTCTTAAAAGTTTATAGCCTGTTCTCGAAATGCAATTAACGAGTGAGTTGAAGAGAGTTCATGATTGCAATTTAATTCACACTCTAGGAGCTAAACGTAAAATTCGAAAAAGAGTAGGGAGTAAAATGGAATGAGAATAAAATTTTTGAGCCAAAGTATGTATTTGACTGTATTAAGTGCAAAACTCTATCCGTTGTTGGCTTCTTATAGATTTCTCGGAAGCAATGTAACACTTCAGCGTTCTTTAGGAATGATCTTAAATAGAAAGATCTTATTTCCTTAACAAACACATGTTAGTGCACATGGGGCCATTTTTACCATTTTGTATAAAGCTGAAATTGAAGCTGCCGAGCAATACTGTATGTAGGTTGCTGCACATGACAAAGACCAAAGATACAAAGAAGGGAAGTTTGTTCTTGAGAGGTAATAGTTTTGGTTAGTGGTTTAGAGATTTACATCAATTCATCACCGATATCTGCAGAACTGGTATTCTAAGTAGTTAGGTACGCATATGGCAAACAGATGGAGGATAGCCGAGGAGGTCTCGGAGGAGTTCCATTTGGATGGTCATCAGATTTTAAGTGACGGAGACAGCGGTTAGGACATCTGATGCATTGGCTGAGACATATTCCAAATGTCTATGGTTGAAGAGCAACTGAGAACCTTGTTTAGTGGGTTAATTGCCTGTAATAATAACAACAGTTATGTTGTATGACTATGGGTGAAGTGAATAATTAAATATTGTGGGAGGAGACAAAAAGCTAAAATTTCAAGTCCCTATCCCTTATCCATCTTTGCTCAATCGCAGTCGCTGGACTTGGATGGAAACAGAGCACGGTGGCTGACAATTTGAAAACTTCTAGCTCCATTATCCTGTAGGATAATTGTTATGGTCTTCTTGTGGTCATATGCTCCCATTCGGTGACTCACTGCCTCATAATTACACATGACATTTTTATTATTATTAAAGAGAGCACGGGGCCTACTCTATACGATGATAAAATAATTAAAAACGGCCACTGCATTTTTAACATTTTGATACAAGACAGGAAGAGTGGAGTGGTCCTCCAGGGACAGAGAGCGAGCCCTCAGCCACCTTCACACGCCCCTCCAACGCTCTACCACGTGGTGCACGATTTCCCCCTTTTTTTACTCAACTTTTTGACTTTTATAGTTATCACAGAAATTGTAGTTACTTAGTTATGATCTAATTCAATTCCCGTTTTTCTTGTTAAATAGTAGTTTGCTATTCTTTGCTCGACAACTTGTCTTTTGCATTTGCTGATATTTGCTAACGAAAAGGATTTGAGTGCCCATATTTTTATATTATATTTGTCCGGGAATGAAAATCTGGATTAGGGAAAGGACAATGGCCCACTTCTTGATGGAACCATCTTCAAGGAAGACAGCATCACCATTCATCACTCGCCAGCCATGCATTAATTAATTCACACCTTCACATCCATCATTCACGAATCATCATCATTATGACCACTATACACTTACATTTTGCACACAAAAGTAGAATGCCATCTAACGGCGCCGTTAATTATGACAAAGTGGGGCAGAACAAGAGCCCAGGACCAGAGAAAACTGACGAAGACGGTTCGCCGCCCCCACCCATCACTGACAGGGTCACGGAGTTTCATGTACGACAAGCTTCTAGCGAGTGGATTAGGATTTACGACATCGCTCGCTATGCCTATGTGTGGTGATGGGGCAAACGTTAGACCGCCGTGACGCATCTGCTGCCGACAGATTTGCTGGTGGCGCACACTCTGTCCCAACAATCTTGTGACGCTGCCACGTTCCTAATGGTTCTCTACTCCAGTTATTTTAGTATCCAAAGAAAAACGGAAAAGGAAAAATAGGAAGAAAAGAATAAAAGGAGAGAGAGGGTGGGAGGTGGGGTCAAATCAAACGTTGTTTGAGAAATTGAAATGACGGCCGGCTTGGTGCTGGAGGCACAGACGGGTGATGCTGGGTGCAGGTGCAGCACTGTTGAGGCTGGCTGCTCGGGGACGATATTCTCTTACTCTATTCCTACTTTATTTTATATTATTTTATTCGCATACTTTTTATAAATATCGTGAATGAGATAATATAAAATAGCGGATTCAGATTGACCAGAAGATCCGTTGCCGGCTGCTCCCACTCACTATTCCCTCCTGCTGACGTATGTTCGTTTAAATAAATTAATGCCAAATTGGTTGCTTTGGTTTGGCCTTTTTCTTATCCTCTAGTAGAGTAGGTAGTAGGTACTGCCACTCCAGACTCCACTCTTGTCCTGACTATTGTTACTGTTTAAGTCTGATTTTCATCTCCAGCAACTTTCTCTTCTGGCAAATCTACTTTTACTTAGTCGGAAGGCCGCCTGTAGCTCTTTTATCAGAAATTGAGCATGACCTCTCTTACACCTAAGGCCATCTCTAACCATTACACCAAATTTTTACACCAAATTTAGTGTAAAATAGAATATTCCTAGAATCTTTTTACACCAAATTTGGTGTTTCTCCAACCATTCTACACTAAAATTTTACACTAAAATTTTAGTGTACAAAGAATATACCACAATAATTTAGTTATTAACTAAATAACTAAATTAATTTATATTTATACAATCACAATAATTTAGTTATTGACTAAATTAATTTATATTTATACAATAAATTTTATTTATTTATTTATTTATTAAAAATTAAAATAAAATCATTATTCTTAATTAATCAATATATGCTTTATATTAA
>JAOTAY010000002.1:33377837-33390960 GCA_025629805.1 Erythroxylum baracoense | reverse complement strand
TTTGTTTTAAGTTTGACCTGGTGGGGAATTCCTCCCTCGTGGGACACGCGTCTAGATGTCACGTAGGACGTCGGGCCCGTGACTCACCCGGGTGGGGTTCCAGCAATTTATAAAGCATCATTCTACTTTGGCCAGGAATTTCGCAAATTAATATTAATCGAGAACAACAGAATATTCTCCTTAATTACTTTAATATAATGAATCATATAGCAATCACTCAATTACTTTCATATAGTTCATGCTACATTTAATGACTATTGACTGAGCTATCCTTGATTAAAATAGTTCATAAATAGTATCAAAACATAATAATCCTTATACAAGATAACTTTAGAGATCTCAAGTCAAAGAATCACTTATACAATCATCACAATGACAATTCTTATAGACATATAAGTAATGTTCTAAATGAATTTCTCATATAGGGTCAGTGAATTTGTTCTTTAATAAACATCCATCCATTTGTTTAAGTATTTACATATTTTAGTCTATAAAATTGACTACTTCCTTTATAAGAAAAAACACAATGTGTGCTAGTCTTTTATGCTTTATTAATGTCCATTTCAGTAGAATAACGACTAGGAATAATTTAAGGATAATATATGAATGCAATATGATTCTAATTATTATTATCTCATCATAATTTTATTTGCAATATATATTTATATTATAGACTTTATCATGTACATCTTGAATATGTATAAGATAAAGAATGCCTTTAAATTATTTTGTCACTAAACTGTAACCAACTGATTAGCAGTAGGACATAAACCAACAATCTTCCATTTGCACTAAGCTAATCATTTAAGTATCTTGTATCATATTAACATACGATGATCATGCTACTATTAGGATAGTGTTTTAGTTAGAGAATTATATAAGATTCTTTATAGTAATTACTTGCTTAAATCTTAAAATTCTTATCTTAGTTAGCATCGTAATTAAGAGATATAGCCTAAATATATACTTAGATCTTTAATGAGACCTTAGCTCATTTCTCATGCCTTAAAACTCTAATGTTCTCTAGTATATTACTCTTTGAACAATGCAAGGAATATATCAAGTTCATTCAAGAACTTACTAATCCAAATAATCATTTCCACTAACCGAAAAATATATTATGAATTAATTAGCAACCATTGCTACATTGGAACCTTTCCAATCTCTAAATAATACTGTTCTAAATAAAATATGCCTTAATCAGGGTTTACTTCTAAAGTTAATATTCTTATCATCTTGAACTCAACTATTAACTCATACATAGAATAATGGATATCTTTAATACTTCACAAGTAGTAGATATCTCAAATACTAACATCTTTACTACATTATCTATGTACTTGGACTTAGAATAGGTAAACAACTTCCTATGTCTCTATAGATCTAATTCCTAGAACTAAGTTGTTACCTTTTCATATCCAATACGAATTGTTCTTGGAGAATTATATTTTCAACAATTGAAAATATTAATTATTGTTATCTCTATGAGCAATATGTCTTTACATACTCCCATTACGGAGGACAATTATACTCCTATTAACCTTCTTGTAGACATGATAAATCCACATTCATCTCCAAAATAAACTCTTTGAATTCATCATGAAGGTGAATATTTCAACATCTCGTAGCCTTTTAGATACACATCAAATGTATCATTAAAGGCATTAGTTCCAATTAGATGTATTGTCATGAGATTTGAACCTTTCAAATTTTATCTTACTCCTACTACTTATTTTGAGAACCATTCTCCTATAAGTATACATTAAAACAAACAATTTGTTCAATGGATCTGTAAGATTATATCCAACTTTTAGATATCTCATAACCTTTTATTAACCCATATAATTCTAAACTTAGTGCATTATTCATGCTTAAGTTAAGTATCACATCCCTAAATCATTAACTTTGACTTCTTTAAAGTCTTAACCTGTCATACTTAATATAAAATATTGCTAATTGATTTAATTGAAACAGTTAAAGGTAAGTTGTAGTACTAGGCATAGCTATAGAAGAAATAAATATTACATTATACAATATATCATATTGTTTTTTTCTCCTTACATAAATTCATACTCTTATGAAATTTTGTTGTGAAGGTATTCACTAAAGAGTCTCATTCCATATAGATAACTAAAAAAAAATTATATCACATCACATTGATCTCATCGAAGTGCTTTAGTATTCTTAATGATTAATTTCTACTCAAATTTAAACACTTTAAACTTTTTAGAATTTTAAATCAATATTTCATTTAATACATATGACTATATCATATAAGGTTATTAGTAATATAAGTATAATCCTTTTATGAATTGTTATTATATTCAACACATCATATGTATAAATTTAACAATTCAATACCACCATCATTCTTTCACTAAAGATTGATTAAGGTTTATAAGTTCCATATGATTCATGATCAAAAGGATACATATATCCTTGTATGTAACTTGATGATTCTCATTATGTTAATTTAACCAATATGGCATAAAAGGATGGTCTTGGTTATCCAACTTTGTATTGTTGCCACTTATGTTAAGCATAAGTCTCCTCTGATCCAAATACATACAAACAATTTGTAGAAATCTGGATTAATTACTTTTGCTCAACAATATATTTGTTATCATGCCTTGAACATTATAATAATGTTAAATCCAAATTCAATATCAAATACTCATAAGCATGAACTGCAGATATATATGATCTTTATCATATCACGTATAGGCAAGAAAATTCATGCAATCATTTCTTCTAATGTTAACTATTATCATCATATAGTAAATTACTTCAATTATAGTCCAAATTTATGCTTTTATTAGAGTAAATTGAATGAAATTTTTTTATGAAGCTTCTATACCTTTTGACTCTACTCCATATGACCTCTTGCATCTTACTATCATGGTGTTTGCATACATCTTACATGCTGTCATAAAAGTTTATGAGACATTAGTCAACTTAAAATGTCAATACATGTTGTCATCCATATTATTTTAACTTATCTCTAAAACTTTTCCACCAAATCTTGGACAAGGATTATAGCGGTATTACATAATAGACATACATTTTTCTTTATCAAAATTTGAGAAATCTTCTTAAACATAACCTTTGTCCAAGAATTTGGTTCACTAACTTAGTATTAACTATATTAAACAAGGTAAATTTCACTCAGAACAAGATATAAATGTAAGAAAAGAAAGTAATTGATTATATGTCATGACTACCAAATAAGATTAGAACTTTATATATTTAGTTACTTTCAGTATTTTATTCGAAATAATAGCCCTCACTACTATTCAAAAAGATTACTCTAATCTCTTTAGTGGTCTAGGATCCCATTTAAATCTAGTTTAACTTGAGTCACTCAACAAATTAACTAAACTTAAATTAGGTAGATAATATCCTTATCAATTACATCTCACATGACTCCTAGATTCATTAGGTGACAATTCTTGTCAAAACTTATTTTATATGTTATTCCTAACCTTGCCTCTAAATTCATATAATTATGAGTCACTCATCCTAATCATGCAAATTTAGTTAAGTAGGACCTATTAATTTAAGATAAAATATATTCGGGTTAAAGAGGCCTTGAGTCACTTAATAAGCCTTACAATAAATAAAACTCTGGTTTTATTCTTAAATAATGGAAGGAAACACCACGTTCTTAATGTGTACTTAATATTTTAATGAAGTATTTAATTTTATTTATCTCATCAAGTACAAAATTGCAAGTAATATATCATACATATGAAACATAAAATTTTAACATGCATCCAACACATATATATGAAAAATATAAATAAAGCTTGCAACTTATGCACTTACAATCAAATCATATGCATAAAATATCAATCTTCGTTTGATTCTAGTTATTGATCTTTACAATCTAAAATAATATTTCCAACTCTTTAGAAAAATTAAAGAAACCATTTCCAATTATCTTCACTTCTTTAACAAAATTTTATTGAAAACAAGTTTTAACAAGTTATGCTTCTTACTTATTATAATTTAGAAAAACTTCTTTTTCAAAACCATATGAGTAACACATTCTAATCCAAATGTAAAACTATTTCTAATCTAATTAGAAACTACTTTTCCGCAATTAGAAAACTATTTTCTAATATTTAAGTAAACCATTTTTCAAAATTAAATAAAACACTTTTAAATAATTAAAAAATCCTTTATATTATGCATTTAGATATTGATTTCTTAATTTATTAAACATTCTATCCCTAATAAATTAGAAAGCTATTTTAAAAATATTAAAAAGCTCATTTTTCTTGATAAATGAAAAGACTTTAAAAAATTTTAACAAGAAAATACCTTTTCTAACAAATCAAGAAACTTATTATTCATAAATAAAGAAATAATTTCTAAATAAATAGAATAATAATTCTCTAAATAAATAAATAAAATTATGAAACACCTTTCTTAATTACACAAGGAAACATTTTGCTTAATTTTATGAAGTATAATTAATTAATTAATTTCAATCTAATTCAAAATAATTAATTCTACCTTTAGAAACAAACATTCAAAATTTAAATAGGAATCAATATAATTATTAATCTTAATCAAATTAAGAAAATAATTATTTTTTTGAAATAAAGATCTCATCTTAATTAATATAATCTCATTATATTAATTTATCTAACACAATCTAATTATGGCAGATAAATCTTTTAAACCTTTGCTTGATTTTGGTTACTGGTTTGATAACTAATTTAGTTTAATAATTCAACTCTTTGAACAATTAAAAAACTTACAAAATATTCCTAATAATATTAACCATTTAAAAACAATTTTAAAACATTAGAAATACTATTTCATATTTATTAGGAATTTAACCTAATTTAATCTCAATTAAACCAATTTAATTAAAATTAAGGCTTAAAATTTTGAAATCTTTAATTTTAGATTCATAAAAATTAGGAACCCAACTTGTAGAAAATTAAAATCAAAGAGGCATGTTTGTTTCAATTTCAATTTAAAAAAATTAAAACAAGCTCTAATCAATATTAGAGAATCTATTGAAAATAAGTTTTAATCCTTAATTTTTTTAATCAAATCAATAACAATGAAGCAATCTTAATCAAATTATAGAATTACAAGATGAGTCTGATAATACTATTGGAAAATTGAGTCAGGATCTGATCTTGTACACAACAAAATAGTTTCTAAACCTTTTTGTTTTGATTTCTTGAAAGCCAAAATCACTTAAAATTCTATAAAATGAATAATATATGAATTATAATAAAGCATGAATCTTAATTCGTACTTTATTACAAAGTTTGATCATTTTCTTTTTGTTCCCCTCAAAACTTTTTTGAAACTGGTTCATCTCAACCACAATAACTGTATAAATGTTGACCTTTAATGATATCCACAGAACGTATTGAGAGAATCTGCAACTGTTGCAGAGAAAGTTAGGCAAGGAGTGCTAGTTCCCTTAGATTTTATGTTTATTTATAATTAGTTTTGGACATTATAGTAATTTAATTGAAATTAAATTCTAATTTAAATTAATCTTTAATTAGAATTACAAATAATTCGAATTAAATATCAATTATGCCCAAATAAGACCCAATATGTCATATTGATCCTTATTTATTAAATATCTCATATTTAATAATAAAGGTTTTGAAACTATACAATCAAGTCCAATTTGATTAAAATCTCTTTTTTCTCTTTAACATATTCTTTGTGCATGTCCCATTAGGTTCCTAAATATGGTGGCAATGGATATAAATTATAATCTTAAATCTTATTTATGATTCGATAAATTAAACTACTTTAATTCTCTTATTAAACAATTTTTATTCATATATCAAAATTGGTGTCTAGCAACACATCATCACCACCCAGATATTTCAAAATATCAAAATGATTTTTATTAACCTTTTGGTCCATGATTTTTCGTATAATTCACTCTTTTTATCATACAATGTTCCTATTAGACATAGAGTATAAAATTAATGTATACTCTATTTAAGTCCAATTATGTTAGCTCTTCACCATTAGCTATTGATTCAATTAATAACATTTGTAAATTATTTACAAAGTGTTATTCCACATTGACCAATGTTTATTGAATCAATATGAATTGAGAATAACAGAACATTCTCTCTAACTATTTTAGGGTGATGAATCTTATACTAATCACTAAACATCCTTCATATAGTTTGTGTTATATTCAATGACTACCGACTGAGCTATCCTTGATTAGAATATGTTATAAATAGTATCAAAATATAACAATCCCTATATAAGATAAGATCTCAAGTTAAAGGATCACTTATATAATCATCACAGTGAGAATTTTGATAGATATACAAGTAATGTTCCAAATGAATTTCTCATGTGGAGTTAGTTTATTGAACTTGTTCTTAATAAACACATGCATGTTTATTAATATATCTCCATACTTTATTCAATGAGATTGATTACTTCTTTTATAAGAAAAAACATAATATATGCTACTCTTTTATGCTCTCTTAATGTTTAGACTCAATAAAATAATTATTATGAACAATTTAGGGATAATACATGAATACAATATAAATAAAATAATTATAATCTCATCATAATTTTATTTGCAATGTATATTTATCATATAAACTTTTCCCAGACTCTGCATCTCAGCGAAATTTTTACTGGGTATTATTATTGTTGTATTTATTATATAGACTTTATGATATACTTTTGAATATGTACAAGATAAAGAATATCTTTAAATTATTTTGTCATTAAATTACAACTAACTAATTAAATGTAAAGCATAAACAAACATGACTCTTGTTGAAACCTCTTCTCATATAACTTATATTTGTTCAAACCTATATTGATTAGTCTTTGTGCGCATAATTGATGTGTATGAAAAGTTGTCTTGTTCTTAGTTAATTAATTACGTTTAGAAAAATAAATAGAAAAATAACTTGCTGAAATGGTAAGAAGATTTAAGAATTTATTGGTTGGATCTGATTCACTTAAGTACAATAATATTTTCAATAATAATAAAAATTGTGCAAAATACTTTTACAGATTTCGATCCCATAAAAATGTAACTATAATATTACTATAAACCCAAAATATATGGTATTTGGAAGGAGACTAAATATTTAAAGTTACCAAATAATTTGATTACTAAAGAATATTAAAGACGAGAAAAATAGTCATAGTACATCAGTTCTTAAATTGAAAAAGGAGAGAGACTCAAGTATCAAACTAAACGCTTTACTTGGAGATGAGAATTGATGAAATGCTTTAAATGTGTATAGGATAAGCACTTTCAAGTGCATCTAAGCTTGCATAACCTTGTCCTACGTTACGGGAGTCCATCTAAAATATAAGCAGAATCACTCCTGATGTATAAGTAAGAATGTCAAATATAATTACTCCTTTTCCCTTTCTAATATCTTATATTCAATCTCTCTGGGTGCTTTTATCTCCTATATTCATCCTTTCTAATAGAATCTCAAACTTGATCTTCCATTTTACCAATATCAACACGGTAAGTTTGTTGCTGAGGCTCAAAAGGATTGAGATTTTAGAAGGGAATCGGAGAAATTTGCAATGCCATACCTTGGATGTAGTTTTCAAGGATCTCCATGTCAGACAGCGCTTGAGCATCTATAGCTATGGTTGCTTTTTAAGAACAAAATATGTCTAAAATTTCAACCATCTTCTTATTCTTATGTGGAGCCCCTTTTTTGTGAATCGTTGTTGCACGACCATGCTATGGTGCGCAAAGTTACCTGGGAGGTCTTCTTTGGTGGATTTTGGTCACAAGGAAAGAGTCTAAGAAGGCAACGAACAAGAATACAGTTAACTTTCAACGACGGTGACAGCCAAATTTCTCAAAGCATGAATGCTTATAAGCATATCACTTCTTTGTTGTGTCTATGATAATCATAAAAACAAACTACAAGAAGCCAATCGATCTTTCTTACAAATCTTGCTTTAGTCTATGTTGGCATCACATGTGTTTCAATCTCTTTTGTTCACCAAAAACGGATGCCGCATAATATAACTCTAAAATAAGATATTAGCATTTCATTGTATTAATATAATCATGTCACCGACTAATCTCCTATTGTTTAGTCCTTGCTATGTGAAGAAATAACAATATCACTCATTTATCGATCATATATAAAATAATTATTGGAAAGAATTAGTATTCACTAGTCAAAATCAAAATTTCCAAATCAAATATCATTAATTTCGATTCCACCATCCTAATTTCAATTCCCAATCTCTTGTTTCCTATGAAATAAAAAAATAAACTACAATATATATAGTAGAATAGCATTATCAACAAGATTTGTAATGACATTTAACAGGGTAAAAGCTAAAGAAATATCCTTTAAATTCCATCAATGTCTTATCCAAAAGCAATTATGAAACCTTTTCTCAATCATATCCAATTCGATAATTGATGCTTTCTCAAAGCCTTGCATTTTTTTTTAGGGTGAAATCAAAGCCTTGTATTTGGTCATGAAGTGTTGAGGATGCTTTTATGGGCATATTTATTCAAGAAGCAAGAAAAGTGGTGGTTGATGCAATTATTATGGCAAAGGCTACAAATAGGAAAGTTGAGATTTAAACTTGATTTTATTATATATTATTTAGTATCTTTATATTATTTTTTCAATTTTAATAGTGTTTCTGATTTAGAATACCTAATTAAAAATCTTAATTAAGATTAATGTTTGTTAATTCAAACCTATTTAAGAGGCTAACAAGAATTAAACAGAATGTTATATTTATATAAACTAATGTGATGTTAGGGCTCTATTCAGGATGAGTCAATTTCTTACTTGATGTATAAGTTCATCCAAAATAGGGAAGAGCACAACTAAAGAAAAGGAAGTAGACTTTCTTGTGTCTTGACCCATGACTAAATCGTACATTAGGTCTCATATCAACGTGGAATCAAAGCATGATGTCATGGGTGACTTTTAGTTTGAAGAGCAAGCTTGATGCTTTTATGCTAAACATGATAGTGAAGAAAAAGTCATCGTAAGAGTAGATGAAGAAGCTCATTTGTCATATCCAAGAATCCAGGAAAGAGTCAGGAAGGAATGATTTTCATGGTTCTAGCAATAGTGATCGAGGCAATCATAACTATTCAAAGAAGTAGACATAAGAACAAACCTGGGAACAACTAGTGTCACAGTATTTCAAACTTGGATTTTCATCCTTTGATGGGTTAGAGGACCTATTGGTTTAATTGAGAAGGTTTGAATAGTTCTTTAGGAACCAAAAATACTTCTGAAGGAGATAAGGTGGGATTAGTAGTTTTCCATCTCGTGGAAGAAGTCCAGTTCAGGCTTTGTTAAATAAAGCAAGAAGAACCAAATTTGGATTGAGTGTTGAAGGAGCATTGCAATGTCAGGTTCATACCACCTATGATTAATAATCCTCTAAGAGAATTAACTAATTTGAAGTAATTCATCAATGGAGGAGTGTCAACATCCATTCTAGTGTTTTCCAGCGAGGACCTTCAATTTGGAACCTTATTAATAAGTGAATTTATTCACCGCAGGATTGGTGAAGAGCTTTAGGATTAAGGTGGAGATACAAAAACTAAAAAATCTAAGAGTCGTAGAAACTTTAGTGTTTGTAATTAGATAGCTCTCTAATTTCAGTTGGGTGGATAGCTCTAAAATAAACAAATAGTGTTGTCTCAATTGACAATCAAAATAATAAGATAGTGAATGAAAGAGGGAAGTCATCGAAGTCATCCATTTTTTTTGCCAATAACTTGAGCAATAAACTATCACCAATTTTTCAAGCAACTTTCTCAAGAATAAATGTATAGAGTAAGAGTTAAAGGGATATGATTTAATTGATACGAACATTATAGGGCATAAGCATAAAAGGCTTCTTTAGATAGAAGTACTAGATTCAAATAGCACATAAAAGGAAGAAAATATAGGGGATCCTAAAATTTCCTTTTATGTCATAATTGGAATCTAGAACTTCTAAACCATGCTATTACAAGCTATAATAACTAGGTAATTAATGCGAGTATTAGTGGATTCCATAAATACACACATCTTTATCTATGAAGAAGCTATACCAAGGCTAGGCATTATGGTGAGGGAATGGTCAAGATTACAGATAACTATGGCCAATAGGAGAAAGTGCTAATCAGGTGCATTCGTAAGGAGATAACATCGTAAGTTGGCACTGATTCTTTTATTATTGACTTTTATTTTCATCCTGTTGGATATTTTTGATGTAGTTTTAAGAATCAAATGGCTATAAATGCGAGGGCCTATTCTTTGTGACTTTGCATCCTTAATGACAAGCTTTTAAATGTAGGAGAAAAATTTACAGTGGAAGGGACAGACCCCTAATGTCGAACCAAAAGTGACACAATTATAAAGGTAACATTTGACTTCTATAGCTTTAAAAAATTATTGGCTGAATTTTCATATTTTTTAAGAAACTTTCAAGGCTACATTCAAGATAAAATTATGACCATATAATTCCCCTTCTTTTAGTATCAGACCTAAATTTGAGTGGGCAAAGAAGGATGGGTTAATATTCTTTTAAGAAAAGGCTTACTTATTGTCCACTTCTCCCATAATGCAAATCATTCTTTCAGGGGCCTAAGATATTGCCCACAAGGGGATTCAAAAGACATTATAGAGGGCGTATGGAGATTTCTTTTTGGAGGGGCTGAAATCGACAACATTAGAGTTTGTGTAAGGCTTTTTGGTCTGCTAACAAAACAAGTGAGAAAACTTGCACCCTAAAGGGCTACAACCTCTTCTAATACCAAATAAATATGGGCACACATTTCAATGGATTTTATTCAAGGTTTACCTAAAGTGTAAGGGAAATTGACTATGTTGGTAATGGTTGATGCCTTTCTTATTTTATCCCACATTCTCATCCTTTTATCACCATATCTGTAGGACACTTTTTTAAAATTTTTTTTTTTTTACATAGATTGCATGAGATAATTTTCTTCATAAAATATACAGTTTTTACTAGCTTCTTTTTTAAGTCATTATTTTATCTGTCAGGCACAAGATTAACTTTCTCTTTAACATTTTATCCTCAATCTAATGATGAAACAAAATTTTCAACCATACTATAGAAATATATCTCCATTGCTTTATTAGGGATAAATTGAGTAGATGTGTTCGGTGGATTCCTTAGGCTAAATATTGTTACAACACCTCTTTCCACTCTTCCTTACAAGCTACACTGTTTAATATACTGTATGAAAGAGATCCTCCATATTTTCTTAATTATTTTACTAGGGATACATAGGTAGAAATGGTGGATCAAGCTCTTTAAAAGAGCATTATTGTATTGAAATATGCTTGGGATAATCTCTCCCAAGCACAACAAAGAATGAAGCTCATACATTATGCAAGTTATCACGAGGCCTCCTTGGAGGAGGGTGATTAGGTCTAGTTAAAAATCCATTCGTATCATTAGCTCTTCATTGTCAAACATAGTTCCACTAAGCTTTCATCAAAGTATTTGGGTCCTTTCAAAATGTTGGAGAAGGTAGGAGCTATGGCTTAAAAATTAGTGTTGCCACTGAAGAGTCACAACCATAATGTCTTTCATATCTCTTTACCAAAAAAGTTTAAGAGGGAGGTTCCTAGTTTTGTTCCAACCTTACCCCCTTTTCATGATGCCTATGTAATACTTGTTCCTTATAGTATCTTACAAATAAAGCTAAACAAAGGAAGATAGGAAGTGTTGTTTCATTAAGAGAACAATTTTGAGGAGAATGATATATAAGAGGACTTTGAAATACTTCGTGAGGCTTATCCTAGGTTGTAGCTTGAGGAAAATCTCCTTATCAAGCAGGAGAGTACTATTAAGGATGCTTAATGGGAAAGATCTTTTCAATATGTAATAAGGTTGGTGATTGATGCAAATATATAGCAAAAAGGTTTCAAATAGTGTAGTCGAATTCTAGGCTTGATTTAATTATATTTTATTTAGTATTATCATACCATTAAATTCCTATTTTAGTTATTTTTTATTTCATACTTATACCTAATTGAAAATCCTAGTTAGGATTAATGTTTATTTACACCAAGCCTATTTAAGGGGCTATAGTTAATAAAAAGAATAAAGAAAAGTTATATTAGGAAAACTAATGTGAAGCTAAGAATTTGTCTAGAATGAGTCAACTTCTTAGTTGATAGTATGGGTTCATCCAAAATAGGGAAGAGCATAAAGGAAAAGGAAGTAGGCCTTCTCTGTCTTAATTTGTGACTAGATCCCACATTAGGTCTTGTATCATGAAGCTCTTGGAAGCTCCATGCTTCTGAAAATTCAAGACTTCGATAATCACTGGTTTATGTTCTTGACTTAAAAGTACCTAATATTGTAAGAATATAATTTTGTAAACCTACAATCTTAATGATTTGTAAATCATAAATGGACATCGTTGGCTGCAATTTCACCCTTATAGAAAAGCTTGAGGAACTTAACCTTTTTTGGAATCATTAATGAATTCACCTCAATCGTTTTTGAGTTTGTAAATATATATCTTGCTTTGAAATCCTTTAGGGAATATGTATACAAAGAGTGGATCGTCTCTCATTATGATACCGAGGACATAAATTCAATTGAGATTAAAGATCATACGACTCACCTAGGAGTGTTTCTTCATCATATCGAGGGCATAAATCTTGATTAAGATCTAAAGATACAAAACTTGACTACGGGCATTTTGTGTTTACTATATTGACGGTGTAAAGCTCAATTGAGATTTGAGGACAAAAAATCTCTCCTATATACATTTTGTCTTTATAATAATAAGGATACAAAGCTTCTCCATATGAAGCTTATCTAGGTGTATTTCTCTTTATCATACAGAAGATATATGATCGGTGTGTGGTTGAGTCTTTGGATCACTCCCTTGGAAACTGAATAAAAAAAATTAATTCCAAGTATTGCAATATAGAGTGCAACCTTGGGTCGTCTCACTTAATTGGAACCTAGAACAATTGATCTAAGCTAGCCTAATTGTCATGAAATGCAAACTAAATTAGTTAAGAGTGGGGTTTGGAATGTTTTGATTAAACTAAATGAATTGAACTAAATGAAAGAAAAGTGTATAAAAAGGGTGTTTTTGGATTTT
>JAOTAY010000002.1:33358689-33370665 GCA_025629805.1 Erythroxylum baracoense | reverse complement strand
GTGCTATAACTTGATTCAGTATGATTAATTGTCAAATTATGCATAGTTTAGTTATTACTCACTAAGCTATATGCTTAACATGGCGGATTTGCCCCGTGTAGGTTCTGAGCGACGTTTATAAAGACTAGAACAAGACAACCGCAATGGCCAATGAAATCTGAGTGTTATTTTGAAAATAATGTAAAATATTTGGTTTGACTTTTGGCCTTGTATCTGATATGTATATGTGAATTTGTTTGTAAATTTGTAACAACAATACTTCAGTTTGGTTTAGATTTTTCAGTGAGTTTGTTTTACGTACTATGTAATTTAATGTATGATTGCCTGAATTGTTTACTGGAAGTTTTCGTATGCTTTGATTTGTTTGTACTGTTTTGTATGGCATTCATGTATCCTTCCAGGGGGTATGTGGGTGTTACAGTTTAGGTTACTTTGGTAGTAGTTAAGAGAACATAGGGAGGAAATATGACACCATACTCTGTTAAAGAATTCGCATTTGAAGAATATGTGGTCTTTATCTTCTTCCTCTAGGTTGCAAAAGATGCATCTTTTAGAGAAGGAGAGGAAGTTTAGTCTTGTTATAAAGCTAAGTTTGTCCTTTATTGATAACCAGCTTAGGAAGCTAGCATTAGGCTTGATAGTGTTACTCCATATCAGCTTACACCAACCAATTCTTGTGATTGTCCTGTACTTAAGTTGTTTAGCCAATCTATTTGTGATGTCTGAAACAGCTATTCCTTTCTATAGATATGTATCCTCTCCTCCATCGAGTCTATACTGTGGTATCGACAGAGATCTAATCTCCTATTGGGAAAGGTTCCAATTGCCATCTGCAACTAGTTCTTGGATTTTACCTTTTTTTGAGAATCTATTCAGCATCTTCCTAGTTATCAGATTGTGAATTAGTGTTCCTTGACCTATCCAATTGTTATACCATAGTGAAATTCAATCCCCTACCCCTATCCCACAAGTGATATGGTTTTGAATTTCCTCCCCCAATTTAATAATTTGGTTAAAGAACCATAAGAAACTGACTTTTGGTTTAATGGCCCATAGACTACAACCCATTTAATCCATAATGATTCCTTTTCATAAAAAATTCTCCACAACCTTTTCAGCAGTAAGGACTTGTTGCTTCTTCCAATTGACTCCAACCCTAATCCTCCTAAAACTTTTGGTTAATATATGTGAGTCCAGCTGACCTTAATGATTCCTCTTTCTCCTCTTCCCTTACTCCATAGAAAATGTTTTATCATTTTTTTCGACTGTTTGGACTAGCCCCTTGGAGACGAAAATGTGAGAACACCAGTAAGTATTCATGGACATAATAATAGATTTCAGTAGCTGAAGCTTGCCGCCATAGGATAGCTTTTTATTTTTCTATAAACCTAACCTCCTTTGTATCTTTTCTATGAGAGGTAGACATTCTCTAAATTGTAGTAGTCTCGATGAGATAAGGATGCCCAAATAAGTGATAAGAGGACCATGATTTCCCATTCTAGTTACAATAGAAATATCACTAGCAAGATGTGCGGCACTCTTTGATAAGATAGAAAAACTTTTTTAAAGATTGATGATCAGTCCCAATATCTCCATGAATGTTTGTAAGGTATTCATTAGAAATGTAACTAAATGGGTATCAGCCTTACTAAAAAGGATTAGATCATCTGCAAAATATAAACTGGTTAGTGAAAGCAATTTACATTTGGTATGGAACTTGAAATTTGGATTTGAGGAGATTTTGTATTTCAGCATAAGGGTAAGAATTTCCATGCAAATTAGAAATAGGTAAAGGGAAAGAGGATCCCCTTACCTAAGTCCCCTTTTGCTTTTAAAAATTTTAGTGGGACAGCCGTTGATCATAATTCTAAAGGAAATTGTAGAGATACATTCTTTAATTCAGTGAATGACTAGGGGAAACCCATAATACCCATAGTCTATAGTAAAAAACCCCAGATCACACTATCAAAGGCTTTTGAGGGATCCACTTTTAATGTGCAGTTTTTAGGGGATTTTCTTCTAGTGTATCCTTTCAAAAGTTCTTGCAATATTAGAATATTATCTCCAATATTCTACTTACTTAAAAAAAACTCCTTGGTTTCCACTAATGATGTAGTGTAACACCGATTTATATCTATTTTCCAAGATTGTAGCAATAATCTTGTAAAAGATATTAGTGCATGAGATAGACCTGAAGTCGTTCAATATAGAAATGTTATGTGTTTTAGGAATCAAACACAAGGAGGTCTTATTGATCTCATTTATGAGTACTCCATTATTGAAGAACTCATGCACTGCTTCTTTCATCAGCTTCCCTGTTAAATTCTAAGTTTTTTTATAGAAGAATCCATTCAGGCCATCCAGCCCTAGGGCTTTTGAGCCCTTCATTTAAAAAACCATTGCTTCTATCTCCTGATCTGTGACCTGTCTGATTAAGAGATCCGCATGATCTTTAGGAATTTTTGCGAAGATGAATGTCCTAAGATCTACACTAATTGTGCAAGCATTTCCTTCAGTATTAAGGAGCTTTTGGAAGTATGACAAGGCATCTTGAGCAATTTCAGTTTGCTCATATAAGATCTCCCCTGATTATGTTTTAATAGAAGTTATCCTATTCACATTTCTCCTTGCCTTAATAGTATTAAAGAAGAATCTTGTGCATCTGTCTTCATCCTTGATCTAATTGACTCTGGATCGTTGTCTTAACAATAAGTAGTGGTTGTCTACTACTTGCAAGTAGAGCTTTAGGGCCTCCTTCTCATCCTTCACAATAAACTTATTAGTGGGGTTGTCAGCCAGTGATTTCTGTATGAGTGAGAGTTGAGATCTAACATCTTCTATCCCTTAGTCTGTGTTCCCACCCTACTTCCATTTAATCTCTTTAGTTCTTTCTTTATCGCTTTAAGTTTTTGCATACAGATAAATTGTTTAGTACCCGTGACTCCTAATTCCAAACCCTTGTTAATAACTTCTTGGAATCCTTCCATAGAGGTCAAAAAGTTGTTAAACTTGAAGGGGTGTTTTAGAAAAACCTTTTTAAAGAGGTTGTCCACGTTGATAAGGGTGTGGTTTGAAAACCCTGGATCTAAAAACATGGGTTTACTGTTAGGAAAAGTTGTTACCCACTCCACATTTACCAAAGACCTATCCAGCTTCTTTCTAATTAGCCAATTAGAACTTTGCTTGTTGCTCCAATTAAATCTGTGTCTCTCGTATTTTAAGTCAGAAATTTCCACATCTTTTGTGCATTCAAACTAATTCGTATTGTAGTTAATTAGGCTACAATTCCCATCTACTTCAGATTGATAAATAGTGGAGTTGAAATCGTCATTTATGATCCATAGGCCATTAGTTGTTCCGTTTAGTCTTCTTAATGCATTCCATAAGTCCCTTCTTTGAAATGCAGTATTATGTTCATAGACAAAGGTAGCCATCACTGAAATGTGCTCAGTTTTGAATGTCATTTTTGTATGCATGAATTGCTCACCTGCTTCCAAAACTTCCACCTCTATAAGATCCTCATCGTAGACTAGGATGATTCTCCCATAACCATGAAACTGATGATTAGACTTTATCTGCCATTGGCTTCCAAAACAACCTAATTTATTTAAATTTTTTAGTCTGATTTTAGTTTCTAAAAAATAAAGAAATTTAGGCTTCTCATACTGGACAAACTATAAAGAAATTTAGGCTTCTCATATTGGACAAACTCCTTCAAGGCATTAAGCTTTAAATGGTTGTTTATTCCTCTAACATTCTATACGAGAAAGGTCAGGTAACACTGGTTTTACCTTTTAAGCCTTTCCTACTGCTTTGAATGCTCTTTCTAGTTTGTACTTGTTCAAATATTTCCTCCTGATTTTCTACTTGGATTATGGATTATGACTGTTGTGGCAAATTGGTGACTTTCTGCTATTGAACTCTAGTGCAGTTTCCCTTATGTAGTTTTTTTTTATCTGCATTACTGATAACCTGTTCTTCCATTCCATATGAATTATGTAGCCCTATCTTATTCGCTTATTCCTTCAGTATTAACTGCTAATCCTCTACAATGTGTTCAGTTTGGTCACCCTTTGTCTCATAGGTCTGCTTTCTGTCTACTTGATTTACATGTCCCTGATCCTCTGATATCCTTTTTTGTGACTCAAGACCATCAATATTGAGTTTCCCATCATTTTTATTCTCCTCAACCCCCATCAACTCTCCATAATCTCCCCTAACAAAAACTTTCCCTATTGATTTCCATGTTTTTCCTTGAAGTTGTAGGAAGGTTTCCAATGGTAGGCTGCCATGACATTATCCTCCTTGAGGGAATTACCATCAGCCAATCTTAAAATGGGGATATAATATTTCATCTCCTTCGAAATGTCCATACTCACATGCAATTAGCATAACTAATCTGTTTCCTCAGTGTTGTATTCTTATCCATACATATTGGTTTTCCCAAGTAGCTAGCTAACAAGCTTAGTCCTTTAGTGGTCTAATATTCTAGTGGAATATTGTGGATGTTTATGCAAACTGGAATGTTCATAACTATGATTTTTCTATTTCCATACTGGGTTTGTTACCAGTTCTGAAGGAATAAAGGAAGCTGTGAAATGTACCATGGTCATTCCTTTATTACTTTTAGAGCCTCTACTTTTACACTAAATGTAATAATAATATTGTCATTTTCAGTTAACATTACCTCTTGAATGCCTCTTCCTTTCTAGTTTCTCTAAACCCATGCTTATATTACAAGAAAAGGTGGGCGTTTATCCATGAAGAAACCAATGATTGTAGCTTCCCAAGATTTTGCACCCTCCTGCAAGATGCCAAGACTTAGGGCCACCATCAGCTTTCCGTCTATTTCAACCGGGGGGCTGTAAAAGAGAGAGGATTATAAGCTTTCCCCTACTATCTGCTTTCAGGTTTTCCTTTTCTAATTCTCATTTGCTATTTTGACTAGCTTGGGATGGTTTGAGGGTGAATCTGAGGGAGGAACCTGCTTTTTGAAGTTGGGAGAAAAATCTGGGTTTGCAAGAGATTTAATGGAGGAGTAGGATAAGGAGGAGTGGCGGTTAGGAATGTTTGGGGTTGGATTTGGGATAGCTTGTGGCAGATCTAGGGGGTTCAGAAGAGGAAGAAGGTGAAAAACTCGACGGTAAAGGGGAAATTTCAGAGAAATTAGGAAGGGTTAAAGCAGTCATGTTAATTTGTTTAGGTAAGGTAGTAACAGAATTGGAACTATGCCAGAAAAGTTGTTATAGAAAAAGGGTAAGTATAAAGGGCAAGAAAAAAGTTAAAGGAGGAAAAGACAACTATTCCCCTGAACAGGAGGAGGAGGATGGAGAAGGAGAATGGCGGGTTTGCAATAAGAGGAAGAGACAAAGAGCTAGAGGAGCAGGTCAGAGGAGCCTGAAGGTTGAATGAACAGAATTTGATGAAAATCAAGAGTATAGACCTACAATTCCATACCTCATTTTAGCACACGGAAGTCAAAAGAAATGGAGTTAAAGGAATTCCTTGAGGTAATAGAGTAGCTAAAAAAATAACTCACTCTTATGGAATCCATACAAAAGAGATTAATCAATTGAAAGGAGCTAGAAAAGCTAGAGACTTAAGTAGGAAGTATGGAGAACTCTAATGAAATGGCAACATTACCACAAAAATCAAAATGATCAAGGGGATTTTTACATTCCTTGCACCATAGGTAATGTCAAACTAGATAAAGCTTTTGCACACTTAGGAGTTGACATAAGTATGATGCCTTTCACTTTATGCTAAAAGATGAAGCTACGAGAAATAGCACTAACCATAATGAGTGTGCAGATGGCTGATCGATCAATTCACCATCCAAAAGGTATAATCAAGGATGTTTTTGTTAAGTTGGAAAAATTTACCTTTCCCACGGACTTTGTCATTTTGGATATAGAGGAAGACTCGGAGATACCAATTATCCTTGAACGTTTTTAAAATGTTAGGGTTAGAATTGTTACCATCCGAATGTTTAGGTCATATTTGTCGATTGGTGTAAAACTTAGGGTTAAAAGTGAGCCTTTTTCCATATGTAATAGAGGGAAGTGTGTTATTTGCATCTCTTAGGATTCCCTAAAATGATAAAAATATACAAACCAAAAATCTATTAGCATGCATAATAATAATAAAGTAAATAAAATACCTTTTGCATGTATAAGATAATTGTAATCCTAAAACCATCTCCTAGCTCCAATGAATTGCTCAATGAATCAAGTTTATTTTTCAGTATTACTAACCTTTACGATTGTTCATGTAATTGGACATATTCCACAATTTCTACCAATTCCTATTGCAAAAAGTAGTTGGCCTTAATACTTAGTCTTCAAGAAGCATCATTGATTATAATGATGGGTCTTAGCTTTTTCCACCCCTGTTTCATTGTGTAAAAACAAACATACATTCTTTTGAACACCAATTCATTTCCCTCTTGAATCGTTTTGAGTCATATCTCAATTGTAGAACATAGATTTATATCATTTAACTTAGTGATATAACCATTTCACTTTTCATATTTATTGTGTTGTTCCTTTGCTTTTTTCTTTCATAATTTTTCTTCTAGTATATTTGTACATGCTTAACAGATAAATTAAATATCATCTTACGTTCTTCAACCATTTTTTTAACTTTGATTTTTTGTTTGTCAAAGATCTTTTCCTTAAATTACCTCAAGATGTGGGTTAAATTTGCCAAATGAAGCTTAATTGCTCAGTTGCGCATATGCTTTAACTTATATGTTTTTAGTTTCAACTACCTATCAGTTCTATCAAATGATGCATATAATTCATACAAACAACTAGGAAAGAATCCATACTTAATCCTTTTAGACTTATTATTTTGAATTTCAAATCAAAGCTTGTTAAAGTTGCATAGACAACTACTACATCTTTTAAATATTTGGCATTGTCAAATACCTTTCCCGATGTCCATTCTAATTTCACTATACTAAGAACATGCCTTTTTGTTTGACTACGACTTCTCAAAGAAGCATCTAACTCTTCATACTCCTTATTTACTAGGAAACTAAAGATTTCATAAATCTATATACATTTAATGATAAGCATCAACACTGATATCAAAATATGGGTATGCATCTTCCTTATGAAGACAATTTTGTTTCAACTATGTCTCATCACCTGCATTTAAATCCTCCTTAAATTGCTCATCATTGACATCATCATGTTGCTTCATATGTATTTCCATCTACATCTCCTCATCACTAGTTTCCTTTCTATATGCATTTACATATGGATTGGTACTTGCATAATTTCCTAAAACTACCAACTAAACTCACACTAAGAATCAAATGCCTAGCACTTACTATGTTCTTACACCTTAATTATGATCTATTTCATAAATTTCTCTAAGGCTAACATAGTCCAAGTCTATATTATAAAATATCTCCAAAGTTATGACCATTATATTTAGCAATGTGTCCTTGTATTAAATGCTCACCACTAAACAACCTAGTTCTTACTTTCCCATTAAAGTGTCATTCTATAAAGCATGTAACAAAGATTGCAAGGACTTGGTTTCAAAAGTACTAATACATGTGATACAGTATGTAATTTATTAGTCCTAAAAGGACCAATATGTGTAACAAAGTATATAAGTAGGTTCCAAAAGGAAAATATATATAACAAAGTATGTAAAAAAAAGTACAAATTATATAACAAATTATAATTCGAAGACATTTCTAATTAGAAACGCTCTAACAACAATTCCTTTATAAACTCTACCTAACAACAATAGGTGATATTGAATCAATTAATTATAGCCAAATTATGAAAAAAAATCAAACCAAATACTAGAGGATCATAATGCTTGCAGGGACATTTGCTACTCAATTTGAGGTCCAATTATAGATGTCAATGGGCCAGGTCGGGCTCGGGCCTCCCTCAGCCCGGCCTAAAAAATGGTAGGCCGCGGGCTGACCCGTGGCTCGCGTGAACCGGGATGGCCAGGCTCGTTGATGGGCAGATCCGCCCGTGGTCAGCCCGTGGCCCGGTGGGCCAAAGGTAAGTCGGGCCAGACCTGGCCCGTCTATACTTTTTTAATATAAAAATACAAAATGGCGCCGTTTTGTCGGGCAGGACCGGGCCGAGCCGTGGCCAGCACGGACCGTCCATGGTCGGCCCGGACCAGCCCATGACTTGTCAAATTCGGGCCTAAAATAAACCTGAGGGATTGAACCGAACAAACCGGACTGAAATTGACATCTCTAGATCCAATATAGCCACCCATATGCTATAGTAACTCAGGATGTCCTCTCACTAATCTCTTCCCTCAATTATTAAAATGCCTAAAAACACTACAATGCATGTGACCCTGTACATCTAAAAGTAAAACTAAATTGATTTAATATTGTTACGAGAGGGACCACTTACCCTATAAACAAACAATGTGACATGGTAGGACCACCCATTCTTTATTTTGATTATGAAAGTTTGGAAACGATTTGTTGGATGAGACAAAACAAAGATGATCATTTCATAAAGAGCTTAAACCAAAAATCCACTTCGGAAAAGTAAAACCCAAACTATTTATATAACGAGGGGCCGAAACCTCTTTTATCGCTGCAATATCGAACACTTAACAGTACAAAATATTTGATTTCATTATAATGAAATTAAACTAAAAATTATCTTCAAATAAACAAAACCTGAGTGTTTAGTCAAGGAGGACCACAACCATCCCTTATCTTCAAGTTATTAGACAACTTGAATACGAAAAGTTATTGATTTCATGATAAAGTTAAACCAAAAATTTACAACTAAATAAAAACTAAACCCTATTTGGCTATCAACAAATTATATTAGTTATTAGTTGATTCTATCAGCAGTTAGCTAATAGTAAATTAATATAGCTGATTTGATCAGCTGATAACATTAACTGTTTATTAAAAATATTTAATAAAATTAGTTGTTTAGTATTAGTTTTTAATGTGTAAAATAACTTATGAGAGCATGGTTAAAAAATTTTATAAAAATATGAGTATTATATCATAGTAATACAGAAAACAATATTACATATTTAAGAAAAAATGTACATTTTTATTATCTTTTTTACATATTCTTAACCAAGAAGGAGAGAGGCGCTCACACTAAAATACCAATATTACTGTCAAAAAGGAAAATTTTGCCTAACTATATTGTTCCATATAACTGGAGAAGTTAACGAACAAAGACAAAAAAAATCCTTAACTTTCTTCTACCGAGACGTCGGAATCTGATGTCAGGAGTCTCCTTAACCTTTTATGTAGCCCACCAGCAGATGGGTCTCTTTGATTATAGCTGCCAACGTTGAGATATCAAAAGATTAGAGAGAAATGAGTAAGGAAACAATAGTCATTAAAACAAAATTTTTTATCAGCTAATACCAAAATGTTCCTATTGAGCAGTTTTTTAAAAATCAATCTGATTGACTTCAATTAGTCAATCTCATCCGATGATTATCAAACATATGTAATAGCTGTTTGATGTCAAACAACTATTACTCTTCAATCAACTAAAAAATGACTAATAAGTCATTCTCCAAACGAGGCCTAATTGTCTAGATAAGGAGGCACCATAACCCTTTCATGTTGTCGGGTTACTAATCACTTAGAGTACAAAAAATATTGATTTTATAATGAACTTAAACCAAAAATAAACTGCAAATAAACATAGACAAACATGTTTACAGGAGGAACCATAATCCTCTTCTATCATTGCAACAGTACACTCACCCATAGTGTTGTTACGATTCTAGACAAACACTCTCACCCGAAACCCTCCCGTACATAGTGGCGTGGGTTGAGTTCACTGGGTTAATGGATTTATTAATTTAGTTTTGGCCAATTATGGCTACTTAATAATAAACCGAGAAGATGAAGAAATGAACATGAATGAAGAAGCTCTTGTGCGGTTGTCATTCTTTTCCGTTTCTAGATCGAACTGGTTCTATTTATAAAAATTCAATTCTTATTTTAACAACTTTCTTTTCTGCAGAACTTCTTGAAGTAGTCATGCTTTGTCTATGGAAAGTTCAAATTGAACCAAAACTGAGGTTGTGACACCTGCTAGCTGTGGAAATTACGATTTTATCTTTGAAAAATCTTTCCGGGTTCGTATAATCTTATTGGTTGGATTCATAGACTTTTTTTATAAAAACTATAAGATAATATAAGACCTTCCACCTATAAAGTTTACCAGTTAAATTGTTGAATCGATTTAATTAATTTGATAAATATGATTGATGTGCCCATTAACTACAATAAAAAAAACAAGTTCCAAAATAAACCAAAGGCTATTTTAGGAGAAGTTAGGTTTAGATTTATAAAAGGTAGGGTAGGCTGTTAATTTTGATATAAAGAATAATTAAAGAGATCTCATATTTGATATACTTAATACTTGTGGGACAAATGTCAAGCCAATATTAATAAAATCATAAATATTTAACGTTTGGTTAATATTGAGAAAATAATAAAAATTTCAGATTTTGTATACACCTTACTTTAAAAATTGAAGCCATCAAGGGCGTCATCTTTGACGATGATCAGATGAAATGTTGGAAGAGTGGTACTTTGTCATTCTGTATATCATGCATGCAACAAATGGGTCTCTGAGTCTATTTGTTACACCAGCTATGTAGTTGATGCATAAAAATTAAGAAAAGAGAAAGGTTATTTAAGGATCTTCGTAGTGCTTTGTCATTCATGCACTATTGTTTTTGGTTTCCTTCCCAATCTCTTCTTCATAATCTTGCTCTTTCAGTGCTAACGTCACGTGTTGTGTAGATTAAATTGTCGAAAATGTGGTCACCGGAGACTATTCTGCTTTCCATTAACGTATTAAAATGTGAGGCACACAATTGGTAATCCACCAGGTTGACACCATTGACCAAGACCAGCATTATCTGCATTCTGAAGTCAATCGGAAAGTAAAAGAAACCAATTTTCTAAAAGTTCAGAATTGTTAAACCACATCTATGCGATAAGATGATAACGTTTATGCGACCCTTAAAGCAAATTTCATATCAGAATTTCAGAGACGGCATACAAATAGTCAAAACTAGCACAGTACTCAATAGTTAATTTTTTTCCAAAAGAATTTTCAGAAAAAAAAGATACATATGTTCTTGTGATACAATCTGCTAAATATAGGCGCTGAAATATTAATGCAGACTATAATAAGAACATCCAAAAATGAAGTAGGCAACCAATTGTAGTTTCTTGACTTGGTGCATTCGTTGGAGCAATTAGAGGTAAACACAAGATTCTTTGGTTAATACCACTACAAGAAAAATCACAAATAGGGACGGAAAATAGGGCCGAAATTTATCCGTCCCTAATTAGGGACGAAATTTGCGACCGAAATAGGTTAAAAAAACAAAACCGTCCTCAAATGCGTCCCCAAAGTTCGCTATATCTAAACTGACCAAACTTTTCGTCCCAAATTTGGTTGCAAAGTTTGGCGCCAAAGCCTGCGAAGTAAAGTTCATAAGAATCCGTCCCTAATTCCGAACCAAATGTACGAACAAAAAAAAGGTCCCCAAATCCGTTACTACCTTGCGACTGTTCATATTGGGACGGATTTAGAAACGGAATATTAAGGATAGAATTTTTCAGTCCCAAATATTGGACGAAATTTGCAACCAATTTCTTTTAGAATTTTTTCCATCCCTAAAATCGTAACAATGATGTTGGGACCAAATATTTCGTCGCTATTTCCGTGCCTAAATCTGTCCCAGTTTTCGTCCCTAAATCGGTCCCTATTTTGATACCTAAATCCGTCCCAATTTCTGTCCCTTTAATTTCCCCACTTCTCCAGCAAGTGAAACAGTGCTTTCTTCATTGACCTCTTTTATTTATGCCCAGAGGTCAAAAATCAGAGGGTATTGGCTACTCTTTTTTGCATCTTCTTCAAAAGGTTGTAAAAATCTTGAGATTTTCTCTTAAAGGTGGAGTTGCTTGGTTTTGAT
>JAOTAY010000002.1:33339320-33349690 GCA_025629805.1 Erythroxylum baracoense | reverse complement strand
ATTTAAGGGAAAATCAGCTCCACATTTATTGGATTTAACACACCAGGTAGCAGTATTTGCAAGTCTTTTCTTTTTTTGGAATTAAAAGAGAATTCTTTATTAACTATAGCCAAGCTATTACAAAGTTACCAGAAGTTCCGGTTATAAGAGAGAATCAACAAAAACAAGAACAAAAAGTTACAAATAGCTCATTCTAAATGTTTCATCTCATTTTCATATCAGTAGTACGTTGGCTGTGTGCGGATTTAGCTAGCATAATCTTCCTTATCCAGCTGAGGTTAGCTTTATCTAGTTAGTGCTTTTCAGTGTCTTCTCCTTTATAGAGTTTGGAATTCCTCTCTTTCCAAATGATAAAAATGGTGGTGGTAAAAGCTATGTTCAGAATCCCTACAATTTGCTTCAGTTGCTTGGTTTTAGGTAAGATCCAATTCAACACCCCATTCCACTCATAATTCTGGCAATATTCCCCTAGCTTGTTCATAACTTAACTCCAGATTGTTTTAGAATATCTACACTAAAAAAACAAATGCTCCTTATCCTCCATATTCACCTGACAAAGTACATAGCTTGAATTAAATTCTCTTGATTGACTTTTTCTAAGTTAGTAAATATTGTAATAACCACAAACGTATAGCATAGCTATAGTTAACGTCGGTAATTATGGGTCGATTTTAAAAAGACGGTAATTACTAGTAATTACCTTTTTCCTAGTATTCGATTTTGGATTTTAATAAAGAAATTAAAAAACTTAAACAATTTAAAATAAAATAGGTAGCAACATTGAACGTAGAAATAAGGAATCACTTAGAAAATTAACGATATCGGAAATTAGTATCTAGGTTTTAATCTCCCTAAAAAACCTTAATTGATTAAACTTCTATTATGCAATTGTTTTATTAATTTGTTGAGCTGTAGAGATTCTTATGGTATGCTAATATCTAACCTTAAGTCTACTAACAACTAATCCTAAAGTTTTCAACCAAATTACTCAGGTTAAAGTTTATAAAATTGCTTTACTAATTGGTGAATCCTTCTATTAGGTTTGACCCTAATCTGGAAGATTTATATAATCTTCTCTCTAGCGTTGCAATCAACTACTTCCAATTACTATAGATCTATCCAAACTTAGAATTTCTCAATCTCTATGCATGAAATCATATTATGATTTAATATTTTCGGGCCTATTAGACCATATATTAAACATGTAATCGAATCGCAATAAATCAATCAAACCAATTGCATTAATAAAAGAATCAAAACATTTTTAAAGTATAAACATAAGGTTCATCTAGCCTAAACACTAACACGATGTTTAGTTACACATGATAGAAAATGAAAATCAAAAATAAATTGAAAGAAAAATGAATAGGAAATAGAGGGTTTATAATTATAAATCTCCCTTTCAATCCTATTGAATGTTCTCGGAAGGTAGATGTTTGATCTTGTATTCTGATGAATCTTTTGATAATTTCTTCGTATTTTCCACTTCTCTAGATCAAAATTGCCCCTTGAGAACGACCTCCATGTCTGGAATCACCTCTTAATGTCTACTTCCTTCATCTGAGGCTGTACACATCCTTTTATATTAAATTTTAGGGTTCTGGAGAGATGCACAGGTTTATGCATTGCATTAAACCGTGCACAGCTAAAATGCCCAGAATTGTGAATTTGCCCGACCAGAGAGAAGTGTACGTCCTATTACACGGGCATGCATCCCTTCTATTACATGGGCGTGCACAATTATACCTTATAAACATACTTGAAGTGAACTAAGAACCATATATACAATAAAAGTATAAAATATCAAGCAAAATACATCAAATATGGGTATACATATGATCAATTATACGTCTATCAAACATCCCCACATTTAAGCTTTTACTTGTGCTCAAGCAAAACAATCAAAATTATAAATCTTAGATACCAATCCCTCATTAATTTCGATATGTCTATTTATATTATACATCATTATATCCTGTTAAATCAAATTAACATATAAGTAGAATCAAATTATCCTAAAATTAACTTTCTAAGTTAATATTAATAATAATCACATTAATAATCTCATTGAAACCAAAAGCATTAATCTTTACACCCTCACTAAGATTTCACTCAATGCATTCAAGTGTTTAGGGTGAAAAGCATCAAAAACTCTCAATCAATGCTTAGTAGAACTCTTACCATATGCTTGTAATAATATTACATCTCCACCACTTATGTATAAACTAGAAACAAAAATAAAAAGGTCTTTATAAGATTGTAATGGGGGCATAGGTATGGTATGGTTAGGATAATAAAAATGGTTAAATTGAAGGAAATTTACTACACAATACATTCCAAGAATTGTTTACAAATACATATAAGTCCTTTCATTGCAACTTTATTAGTACCATAGTATTCACAATTTTATCTCTTTTTTCTTTTTTCAATTTTTTCCAATCAAATCAATTAATCATTTAGTAACACAATTCAAGAAATATTGGACCTTTTAAGAATTCCAAACAAGTAAATAATGTAAATAACCTTCAAGGTTCAAAACAATAAGAAGTTCTTTAAAGAAAAATAGGATAAAGGTTAACATGTGTGTTTAATCAATGAAAAAGAATAAGGATCAACTTGGTTATTCCTAAAGGTAAATTTAAAGGTGTGGCAATTATCAAAGAAATAGGTTTAAACAAGTTGTTGAATCTAAGTGCCTTCATCATGTCAATGCTTCTAACTTAGCAAATATGGTCTCAGTATGTATAATAAAAAGAAAATTCTAGAATCGTTCCACTACACACGATAGCACACTTAAAAAAAGGAATAGAGCTTAAAATTTTTGAAATTTTGCTCTTAGGCTTAAAAGCTCACAAAAAAAGATATGAATTTGTGGGTAAATAATATGTAATATCATTCAACTTGAATATTTCAATGATTACTAAAAACATGACTTAGAAAACTAATTTTATTCTAACTCTCATCCTTTTACATACCAATTAAACCAATATTCAGTAATGAAACATAGTATTTACAAAAAGATTTCAACCAATTTGGAATATCAGTTAAAAGAATTTTATAATCAAGATTATAATAAGCTTAAAGAAATCGTTAAATATTCATTAAACCCATCCCTATACTTAAAGTTGTACATTGTCCCTAATGTACACAATACAAGAATATATGAAAGTGAAGGGATTTTGTGGTACTTTCCTAATTGTGACAATTTTCTGATTTCATATCCATCCAATGTTAAACTACATCCTCGCAAAATATAAGAAAAAGAGATAAAAATAACAAAAGAAATAAAAATAACACTACTGAAAACAAATATAAAAGCATCATTAATTATAATGTTATAGAAGACAAGATAATTAATGAAAACACAAAAGATAAAGAAAAAGGAAGAGTATACAAATTAAGCATCTCCCACATCTGGTGATCTTGGTTGATCTGACGAAGGAGGATTCTCTTGGTGACTATCCTAGCTAGGTGGAGGAGCTACAGATGAAATGCCCTAGTCAGATGGTGGAGGCTAAACATTAACTCCCAGATGGCTCGCTATCAATACCATCAACTCTCCTATCCATGTGACTAAAGTCTCGAGCCTGTTCATCCACTCCACAAGTTCCACCTACTGTCTCTCCAGCTGAGCTATAGTCTATTGGTCCAGATAAAACTCCTTTGGTGCTTTCCCTCTCGTCTGGGATGGCGATGAATGTGGTTGCAGTTGTTCCTCCTTAGGTCCTCCCAATGTTGCAATCTCATCAAGCTACCTAACAAGTCTGTACACTACTCTTATGGTTCCTAATGTTCATAAACCATGTGTATGTGATGCATTACCCTCAATTTGAGTGCCACCATGTTCGTCATCTCTTGCATCGATGGTAGCCAATAAAAAACTCTCATCCTTCATGCTAGCCTGGTAATGTAAGCTCCAACACATATCGTGCCGACCTTATTGTCCTCACTCTGGCACCGGATAAATTGGACAAGTACATGTCCCAGATGGATAGGCACTCGCTCACTTATACTTCAGAGGTAGAATACACCCACGTCGTTGACGAAAATTGTCTCCATGACCACTCAAAGTATGACTCAGAATACCATGGATATATTTGAGTGTTGAACTGCGTAAGGTCAAGGCCTTTGACTTAAGCGAATCGTAGTCATCTTTAATGTTGAGCCAAATCCAGAAGTACTATGAAAACAGATCGTATGGAAGATTAGTCCATAAAGCGTGATACTTCAATGTCCCTATGTACTCCTGATAAGTGTAAATTGCATCATGTTTGAGGATATAGTTTAATCTATGTTTAGCTGCTAATTCAACCATTTAGTATATGTTTAGGTTATAATTGTGTTAGTTTGTTAATTATTTATGTTTTAAGTGCTTCATGGGTTAGTACAAGTCTTTGTGCTTAAATATTATATTTTTGAGGTACCTTGATGTGTTTGCTAGTATTTCAAAGTTGACATCGAAGAACGGAGGAGTTTTGGAGACATTTATACTAAAACAACGGCTTATGATCGTGGCATGTCAGGCCACGATCATGATAGAAGCTCCAGATTTGGCCCACAATTGTAGCCCACATGCCATAATCGTGACAGAAGCCCAGAGAATATGCAACAATCATGACATAAGGCTCAAATGTGAGTCTCGATCGTGGCCTACATCAGGCAGATGCACAGACACTCACATACGTTAAGTTTCGAAGGAATTTTTGGACTTTTCGAACCCCGACAAAACCCTAGGGTCACCCAAAACATAAGGAAGTATAAAAAGAACATAAAGAGGCAAAGAAAGCGCTTTTGCATCATCCACCTTAAGAAACCCTAGAGAGAGATCATCAAGAGATAGAGGAAGAGAAAAAGGAAGAGAGAAGAGGAGAAGAAGTTGACTCAAAGTACTTCCCAGATCAGGAGGTTTTCTAACGTTGCTGTCTCCCGTCATCCATTTTAGATTGTATTTCTTGTTATTTCAGTTTTATTATTGTATATAATTGGATTGAATAGTTAATGATAGGACCTAAATATCAAGGATGTTCTAAACTCATCTTCGGAATTTTATTTTTGAATTAATGAGAATTTGATTGTTTATGTGTTTATAGATATTGTTGTGGTTTGATTCTGCTATTGCATAATTCAATAATGAACTGAAAGGGTTAATCAAATGAAAAATGATTAAATTGGACTAACAAGAGTTATGTAATTTAATAGAAATCAAAATTAAATTAGATCAGTAATTTGTGCAAAGAGAAATCTTGTATAAGTTTCCGATAGTTTATTAGAGAACTTTAGAACTAATTAGGGTTTTGTATAGGTTGTGAATTGAGAGATTTCTCTTGCAGTCTAAACAAAACAATATAAATTGAATTCTATCTAGACCAATTAGAGGTAAGTGCACCCCGTCGACAGGTAATATAAAATGGTAAGAACCAGATATCATACCCAAGGGAATTCCAACACGTAAGACAATTAAATTAAACGATGAAAAATTACTCAGATGATCAAGAATTGATTGATTTGAAAATAAAACAAATTAAAGTAAGCAAATCAAGGAAATATGAAAAATGCAAGGTATGAATTAAAATGACTAGATTTAATCAAATGACAAAAATCGGTTAAGGTATTAGATTTCAATTGGATTGGACACTAAAAATAAAATTGTAACGGTGGATTGATTTAGGAAATACTTCACTTAAGCAAGTCGAACCCAATGTTCATGAGTGTTCCTTTCTCTTCTAAATTCGAGTCACCTACTTGGTTCATAGATAATTCGGAATAAAAGGCATTAAATACAAGAAGCCTAAAATTAAGTTCGTTAATCTTAGGTATTCTCACACAAGATCCTAAGGTTGGTCTACACTTTAGTCTCTAGTATGTCGCTTGATTAATTTTTCGACAAATTAAATCCCATTAGTTATGGCATTCAATCATCTATGGTCTTAATCTAGGTGATCATTCTAAATTAGGACTAAATATGTATTCAATCAGGCAAAAATCAATACCACAAAAATTGTCCTAATCCAATATCAATCTTAACCTTAACTGAAAAGAAAAACTTACATATATTCATCAATGTAACATAAATCATGATCATAAACTATGTTTGCATTGATTAAATCACACAATTAAAATAAATACAGAATAAAAATTAAAAACACTCAATATTTATTTTTCTCCCACAGCTGTAATTTTGTCGCATCACTAGCGTCGGTACGTCTTGGCTAAGGCCCTCTGGTCTCTCTACGCTAGCTTCTCCTCTTTGGTACTATCGTTCCTCCTCCTCACGCACTGCTGGCTTTGTTCTCCTTGTTCAGTATTTTTTTCCAGCTGTTGACGTGTTAATGGAGAGTGTATGTGAGTAGTGTGCGTGAGTCCCTTTTGCCACAGCTGCCAACGTCTCCCTTCTGCTGCCTTCAACGTGCTTTTTGCCACCAACTTCAACGTGTCTTCATCCTTTTATCTCATCTCCACGTAGTTGCTTCAACCTTCTATTTATGTGCCACCAACTGCTTGCGTCTTTTCTCCTCAACCACTAGCTGTCTTGTTTTGATCTATGCCCAACGTTATGTGAGTGGAGAGTCTCCTAGCTAACGTTTTTCTTCACCACTTGCTGCCAACGTCACTTGTCTCCACCAACTGCAACATTATTTATCTTCTCCAGCTCAACGTTTTTGCTTCATCTCCACCAGCTACTTTCTTTATTTTATGTCTCCATCAACTGCTTCAACATCTTCACACCACCAGCTGCCAATGTTGCTTCAACGTTTGTGCTTCAACGTCTCCTTGCTGCATCTCATATACAACACTGCCAACTCTCTCCTCTCTTACCATGCACACCAACCACTCATACGTTTTTCTTTTCTTTTCTTCTTCATGCCCCAGCCTTTTAACTTTTTGTGTTCTTTATTGATGTGACGATTTAATGGGGTCTTTGGTCCACACCACTATTTACACACACCTTCAGTCTTCTTTGTTTTTCCATTTTCCATGTTCTCTCCGATGCAAGCTTCTCTTCTTTTCCTTGCCAGCTATATTCTTTTGTTTAATGTCCACCTTTCACACACCTTCCTCTCATACTATCTAGCCACCAACTTTTCTCTTCTGCAGCCTTTTTATTCACGCTATTCTTGTCCCTTTTCTCGCTGTAACTCTTTTCTTCTGTCCTGATGTATTGATTGTCTTTCAGCTCACTCCTTGACGCTTATGATCACGTTTTTGCTCTTCACTTTCTGCGCCGCCACCAGCTATATTATTTTATTCTCTCCATTCAATGTCCACATGCCCCCTATTCAAATCTCTTGTCGCAGCCATCTTCTTTTGTCTCCATTCAGCTGCTGTATAATTTTTTTAATTAAGACTCACATATTTTTAGCTCACATTTTCCTCTTCTTTCAACATCACATCACACACCACTTTGTTTTTCCAGCCCCTCTTCATGTCACACACTACTCTCATATTGCTTCAGCCCACCCTTTAATACAGTCCACATTTAAATGAATGTCCATATCTTGCATGCGCGTGAGAGTGTCTCAAATCTAGTGTGTTCCTAAAATTAAAACAAATAACTCTTAATTAGTGCAATTTAAACATTAAATGGACAAGAGTTTAGCAAATTATGTATCTAAAATTAATATAAAATTCCCATTAACACTCTTTATACATTTTTTATTAAGAACTTATGGAGGCTTGTTAAACACTATGAGTGTGGAAGGTTAAAGAACTTTGAAAATATGTACTTGTGAGCTTGAAGAGGCTCGTGAAAATTTACTACTTGAAGTTTTATAGTGAAATACTTAACTTGAATACTTGGGGACTGGACGTTGGGTAAAAGTCAAATCAATATAAATCGACTATGTCACACTCTCTCTCTTCACTTTTAAATTTTTGCATTATAGTGTGTGTGTTTAATTCACAAGAGGCTCTTTCACTTTTGAAATAGACTCCTTTTATTTTAATATTGCAAGAGGTTTCTTTCATCAAAAAGCTTATTTTGTTTTAAATTTTTATAGGCTCCTTTCGTTGTTAAAACATTAACAGGCTCCTTTCGTTTCTTTAAACATTAGTAAGGTTCGTTCATTTTTTTTAAAAACTCCTATTTACAGACTTTTCTGTTAAAATTTAGTAGGATCTTATCGTTTACACAAATTGTTAGTAACTTATAAATTTTTTAAGTCATACATAATTCACCCACCTCTTGCGTGTGTTTACTTTATCATTAATAAGTAGTGAATAAGATGAAAAGAACTTTGTAGAAGGCATTGTAAATTGGTTCCAACCATAAGATGTTAAAAACTCAAGAAATTTAGAGAAGCAGGTGACATGGTAACAACATTGGTTCGTGTTAGCCCATGCTAAAAAACACCTATACATGTTTGAGGAGCAGTGAGAAATATAAAGAAACATGACACCTAATATCATATATGTTGAGAGACATCGTAATGGCAAAATCTTAGATCTAATACCAATTATTGTGATATTAATTAATCTAGCCCTAATTATTGCATGCTCTTTATTATCACGCAATGTAACAATACTATTCTATTCTTTGAAATAATATAATAAATCCATATTGAAAGTTGTATTATAAACTATATCAATGTTGATTACCTATCAATTTGTAGGATCAAAATTACAGATAACCAAACATTACTGTCTCTTCCATCCTCTTCATCAGAGCTCTCCTAGACTATATCAACACTTACTTTTTCATTTATTTCCTTTTCTTATTATCCTTCTCTTTCTATAGATAGTCCCTTTTAAAGTGACCTTTTTCTTTTCAATTAAAGTTTCAATTAGCTTTATCTTTTGATTTAAATTGTGACTTAATCTTATTTTAGAATTTCTTTCCTTGTTCCTTCTTCTATTCATAAATAGACCAAAATATGATCCAACTTCATAATAATTAAAGAATTTTTTTTGTAGTTCTTAGACTGTAAGACATCCTTCATATTTTTAACAACCTATCTCCCATACGACAAAATATCAATAAAATTTTCGTATGATTAAGGGTATAATCCTCATTCTGAGTTTTAACCTTCAAACCTTATAAATCCAAGATGATCTAATTAAAACTATCAATGTGATCTTTTGCCTATTTAGTTTTTTTCATCTTTAAGGTATACAAATGTTGCTTTTGATATAAAAGGTTTGTAAATGATTTCTTCTAATATTTACTCTTATATTGTTTAACAATTTGTAAATAATTTCTTATAATACTTACTTTCGAATTTGGAACAACTTCTTTACTACTTGGGAGTAAGGCTATAATACTTACTTCTTAATTTGGAACAACCTCTTTACTACTTGGGAGTAAGGCTATTGTACTTCTAGACCTCTCTAGACCACACATCTTAAGGATTCTTACTAGGTTGTTGTTGTTATTGTTATTGTTATTGTTTTTGTAAATACTTTTGAGTTGTTTTCGTAATAAACTAGTGATTGTTCCATTAACTAATTATCCTAAGATCTTGTCTCTTAAACTCAACAGTTTTACTTCATACGCTTTGACATAATCTCTTCCTTATCTAATGCCCCCAAATTCTATAACAAATTTTCTTCGCCTTCCAATACTATTACGTATCCTGTTAAATAAAAATGCACTCTTTTTTACCTTTCATAGATTGAAATTATTTTATTTATTAAATTTCTTAATATCACACATGTGAAGAGACATCTTAATAGCAAAATCTTAGGTCTAATAACGAGATAATAATTAATCTAGCACTAATCATTTCACAATAATTAGGGATGAAATTTGCGGTCGAAATTCATTAAAAAACAAAACCGTCCCCAAATCTGTCCCAAAGTTTGTTACATTTACACAGACCACACTTTTCGTCCCAAAATCGGTTGCAAAGTTTGCCGCCAAAACCCGCGAAGTAAAGTTCATAAGAATCCATCCCTAATTCTGAACCAAATTTACGAACGGAAAAAAATGGTCCCCAAATCCGTTACTAATTTTCGACTGTTCACATTGGAACGGATTTAGAGACAGAATATTAAGGACGGAATTTTTCAATCCCAAATATTGGACGAAATTTGCAACCAATTTCTTTGAGAATATTTTCCGTCCCTAAAATTGTAACAACGATATTAGGATTAAATATTCCGTCGCTATTTCCGTACCTATGTCCGTCCCAAATCCCATCCGTAAATCGGTCCCTATTTTGGTACCTAAATTCGTCCCAATTTTCGTCCCTTTTATTTCCCCACTTCTTCAGCAAGTGAAACGGTGCATTTTTCATTGACCCCTTTTATTTATCCCTAAAGGTCGAGAATCAGAGGATTTGGCTGCTCTGTTTTACATTCTTCAAAAAGGTTGTAAAAATCTTGAGATTTTCTCTTAAAGGTGGAGTTGGTTGGTTTTGATTCATGAAACTAGC
>JAOTAY010000002.1:33326112-33339220 GCA_025629805.1 Erythroxylum baracoense | reverse complement strand
TACCCGGAAATGCCAATGAATGCATGTACAATCATATGAATGTGCAAAATAAATGTGTATGTCACAATTAACTTATGGATAAGGTGCTTTTTTCCTAATTTCACAGAAATTTCTCATAATTATTTATTCTAGCCTTAATATGGATATCGGGATGTTACACTATCAGATCCACACCTGTTCGTAGATTGGATAGCAATAATGGAAGATTTCTTTGACTGGTATCTCATGTCAAAAGATTGAAAAGTTCAATTCAAAAAGATGAAACTATTTGAGCATGCCAAATTTTGATGGAGATTGGTAAAGGATAGACTTTGAAAAATAAGCCAGCCACTCATTGTTGATTGGGAAGAGATGAAAGTGAAGTTATCAAAAAATTACTTACCATTTCATTAGCAGGAAGATCTCTAAGATCAACTAACCTTTAGAGAAGGGATTATTTCCCGTAACTGAGTACACGGGAAATATTTGATAAACTTTCTATCTGATGTAAAGGGATAGAGTCGAAACGATAACTTATATCTCACTACAAAAATGGCTTAAAGGCATAAATTAGCAAGGAGCTGATAATACAAAGGATTTATAGCCTTAAAGATGCATATCACTTGGCTTTAAGAACATAACAATACTTAGGATGACAAGTAACTAAATATTTTCCAATTCAAGCTGAGGAGTTTGGCATGAAGAGAACTACGAGAGTGTAAAATTTTAAACCAGCACCTAATGCATCAAAATCTACACCACAAAACAACTACAAACATTCTTAAGAAACTAAATTTGAAGGCAAAGCCATAATAGAGACTAAGACGAAAAGAGGCAGGAGTGATAAGAAGTGTTTCCAATGCAATAGGAGAAGGGGCCACTTTGCTTATGAATGTCCTACTAAAGCTTTACATATGATGGGAGAAGAAGAAGAGGAAGAATTTGATAAGTACGTATATGAGAATGAAGCTAAAGAGGAGTTGAAAGGAGACTCTAGTGATGAACTATCCAGTCTGACAAATCTTAATGTAGTGAGACGCATACTTAAAACCCCTAAAGCAGAAGAAAAAGAAGAATGGCTTCGTACTGCTATTTTCTTTACTCAAGTTAGATATGGAGATAAAGTATGCAAGCTTATCATTTATGGAGGAAACAATAAAAACGTAGTATCAGAGAACATAGTGAAGCAATTGACTTTACTCTTGGAGAAATATCCAAATTCCTACAATGTTGCTTAGGTAGATGATAGTACTATACCAATTACTCGAAGGTGCTTGGTGTCTTTCAAAGTAGGAATATATGCGGACTCTAGTTGGTGTGATGTCATTCCTATGAAAGTATCCCACATTTTACTTAGACGAATATGGCTTTATGATCGAGATGTGCAGCATTTTGAAAAAGCTAACACCTATCATTTTATATTTTATGGAAAGAAGATAGTTTTGAAGTCTATGAAGGTAGACAAGGTAGAAAAACATAACAAAGTGGATTCGTTGGCAAATCCTAAAGTTAAAACAACTGAATAACAAGTTCAAACACTTAAACAGTAAGTTGAAATGTCTGAAATAGAGGTTGAAACACCTTAACAATAGGCTGAAACCCTTGAACAACAAATCAAAGCACAAGGAAAATAGGCTAAAACATTAAGGCAATAGACTGAAAGAATCAAACAACAAGCTAATATAACATAACAAGAGGTTGAAAAGATTAACCAGCAACTACTTGGGGTTTTGAAGCTTGATAATTCAAAACTTGATGATGTCCTTGTTGTTGTTGATGAATATTATATTGCAGTGGATGACGAAGGAGAAGTAGATTTGAATGAAGATACGAAATTAACACAATATATGAATAAAGTAGAAGTTATGAGTGCAATTACAAAGTCAGAATTTAATAACGACAGAAAATTAAAGGATATATATACAAAAAGCAGCAATTGGTATATTCTTAATGCCTATATTGTAGAGAAGCCACGTGGTTTAGTTATGAAACCATTTGCAAATATATTGGTCAAACCTTATGATGTTGTCCATATTGCTAAAGAAAATTCAAAGAGGATGTACGTCTATATGGATTACCTTTAACCATCATCTTTAATCATGACATAAATTTTATGAGTTATTTTTTTAGAACTCTATGGAAAACATAGAACAATAAGCTTCAATTTTCAAGTTCTTTCTATCCCGAAACCAATGGACAAATAGAGGTGATGAATAGAAGCTTGGGGGACTTATTAAGATGTTTGGTTGGAGACAATATGAAAAATTGCAACATAATTCTTCCTATGGTAGAATTTGCATACAACAGTTCTATAAATATGCCTACTGGTAAGAGCCCTTTTGAGATAGTTTCAGAAGTTCAACCAAGGAAGCATATTGATCCGATTCCTTTACCATAAACAACAGGAGCTAGTGTTAAAGTTGAAGGTTTTGCACAACACATAAAGGACATCCTTAATGAGATAATATGAAAGATAACAACCAGTAACTTTTCTTGTAAAGAACATATTGATCAACATCATCGATTGATGGAATTCAATAAAGGTGATATGGTGATGGTTAGGATTTGTCCAGAGTGTTTTTAGAAAGAAAAATATAAGAAACTTCATTCATAAAATGTTGCACCTTATAAGATCATTAAGAAGATAAGTGATAATGCTTATGTTTTGGAATTACCAAGTGATGTAGGCATAAGTCATATCTTTAATGTTGCAGATTTAACTATTTATTATGGACAAGATGATGAACAATCCTCTAATGCAGCAATAAGAATTCCAACCATTCCACATCTTAAAGAGGAGATAGAAGATGTTCTAGATTAACAAATTGTAGATATTAAAGATGGAGGATATCGACAATTTCTTATCAAGTGGAAAGGAAGACTGATTTTTACAACACTTGGATTTTAGAGTTTGAATTTTATAAGTTGAATCCTGATTTATATGATCAGTATTTATCACATTCTACATTGAGGACGACCTCAGACAAGCCGAGGAGAATTGATACAAAAGAACTTAAAACCTATAAGAGAAATAAAAAAGGAAAAATTAATCAAGCACAAGCTTTAATTTGGTGTGACGAGGATTAGGAATTGAATTGACATCAAAGATAAATGATGAAATTCAGATTGCATTAGGATTATTTATTGGATAGGAAGTAATAGTATTATGTTATTTTATTTTAGATATGCTATCCTATTTGTATAGGCTTATAGAATTTCTATTATAGTATGATTTAAATTAAAAACCATTTTCCTACTAGAATTGGGATTCGAAGAACTCTATATATGTGTGTACTCCGCCTTTCATTAATAAAAAGCAACCTGTAATTTTTTTACAAACTTGAATTTCAACTAGAAGGCGTGATGTTTTCTTCTAAGAATGATTATTAGACCCTACGAGTGATTTCTAGTTTCCTACTATCCATTATTTGTGTTCTTCACTAAATTTTAGCAACCTTAACCTACATTCTAACCCTCTCAAACATAAATTCTAACCATATTAACGAAAACCTACGCTTAAATTTTCAGCGATCAGCCCTTAGAGTTCTGAGTTACACAGAACATGAAAATTTTGCATTCTCAGCTAAAATGCAGCCTTGAAAGTTGATATTCCAAGAGCCAATTATCAACCATATTTCTTATTTTGTGAGTTTTAACCACTAGATAATAATTCTTCAATTTATCCTACATCATGATATGCTTTTTTTGTTGATTTTGCCAATATAATATAACCGTGAATAATGAATCAAGATTGGACAACACTTCCTTGAACGAGAGCATTAATGAAAGAAAATGTTTTACAGGAATCTGTTGCCAAAGATAAGCTAAGTAGATACATAGTTGTCATCATAGTCTCTCACACAGCCTAAAGGGTGACTTGTTATGCAACTCACTTTATAATGCATCACTTGTCCCTTTGACACCAAAAGCAACCGTAAGTACCACTCAACCAATGAATTGAAGCAAAATGTACAAAGATACTGAAGTCCATGCAGCACTTGCAGCCATCAAGGATTGCGATCTTTGATAAACACTTCTCACTTTTTCAACTTGGCCGTTTGAATGAATCAACACTTTAAGCCAGCATCAGTTGTTGGCCGTTCATCAGGTTCACAGTATTCCAAATAGACTTCATTTGCTGCGAAATAACTATGACAGTAAGCTAGGCCCATTTTCTGCAGCCGTCCGTGCATGCCCATAATTATGGTGCCTTGTCATCTGTATATCATGCGACAAATGGGTTCTTGCTTTTGCATAGGGAGCACCTCTTGCTGTACACAATAAGTAAAATGTAAATAAAGGAACCTAATTGTGTCTTCTTCTCTGAGCTATTTGTTTCACCAGCAAAAGGAGAAGAGAACTAAAAGGGTCTTTTTAGCCAAACGTTTTCATGCTAAGCCCAAGTCATCAACCAACTACTTGCTAAAAGTTGGAAGTTCTATGCATGCACTAATGTTTTCTTATTTTCCTTTTCCTATTTTTGCTTTTTTTTTATGCGAAGCAGTATGTTATGCTAAACATCAGGCGTCACATGCTACAAAGATTTTATAATCGTCTGCTTCTTAAATTGTTGCAGACGTGAATACCTGCAATTTGCTGTGCTCGGAGAATATTCTGCCGTCTTTTCCACCAACAAATTGAACACGTGATCAGGAGGAGGAATCCCACAGCAGCAGCAAATGCAATGCCAACTAT
This sequence comes from Erythroxylum baracoense, assembly GCA_025629805.1. Lineage (NCBI taxonomy): Eukaryota > Viridiplantae > Streptophyta > Magnoliopsida > Malpighiales > Erythroxylaceae > Erythroxylum > Erythroxylum baracoense. Next base: position 33,334,546 of record JAOTAY010000002.1, on the reverse strand, counting down.
TGCACCAGCAGAAAGGTGAGGCCCACAGGTGGGCAACCCAGGTATACCACAAAGACCGGCATTATCTGTGAAACTGCAAAACTGCGGTAAGTACACACATCAAGCATTCACTTTTTAACAACAAATCTAGAAGCTATTTAATTTCATAACATTCTTTGGAGCCAAACGGCTACTTTAAGGACAATATTTTCTCACCCAGCCCTCCCCATCCCTCTTAAGATTTCTTTCCCCCAAAACTAGACAGTAATAAAGCTATTTCTTCATAAAGGGCATATGGAATTTCATGCAGAATGATAAAGTTTACTGCCATTAACCTAACAAAAAACTAGGAAGAACAATATGATTGAAAGCATACTTGAAGCTAGCTCTATGTAAAAGCCTTCCTCCTAATGTCGTTGGTACTTCTCCAGACAGAGAGTTCCCGTTGAGATCCCTGCATTGCAAGAAGTTGATATGTGTCCTCTACTCAACATTTTAAATATGACTAATTCATTGGCCATGGAAAAGATCTTACAGCCTTTGCAATGAAGTCAACTGTCCAAGGCTTTCAGGAATCGAGCCATTGAAAAAATTATAAGAAAGATCCCTGTCGTTGAACTGGATATGATCAACTATTTTGTTCTTGTAATAATTGATTTAAATCACAAAATGCATCTGACATACTTCTACAAATCCAAAAAAAAGCCTTCACTACTGGCTATGCATATGTGTACTAAAAGAAAAGATGCAACTCAGACTAAGACTAGTCCAACATTGAAATAAACTTAGTCATCTTTCTAATCCTCCACTGACGCCAAGGACTACAACTCCACAGTTTTAGCAACTCTACAAGCTAAGTACCTTAACAGTACGTGTCTTTCACTTGACCTTCTCCAGAGGGGGAGAATGGATTATCAGTAAGATAAAAAAGAAGAGAAAGGATCGTACCCTTGTTATTCTACTTCCCCAGTGACAACATAAATACACACAAAGAATCACACAAAACTCTTTTATATTCATTACTGGAAAAATTTTGTGTACAAATGTTATTCATCTAAAACAATCAGAAAAATGTTCATTAAGCTTAATGAGTATTTTTAAATGTATCACAGAGCACATCTGAAAGATTCAGAAAAGTTAGAGAAGAACCCTTATGCACTTTTGTTTTTTGATATGGAAGGGATTTGTGTACAGTTACGAGTTTGTCACCTATATCAACAATTTGATTTAATTATTCCTTTACCGTTACTACCACAACTTAATTTCTTGAATTCCTTGAGGTTGTTGTCTGCTATACTCTTGGCACTAAAAAATTTTAGGTCCTTTATTTTCCTTAAACCACATATTCTCCTTTTCCTTGGTGAAGCTGGGACTTCATTGATGAGGACTGAGCATATAGAGTAGGATTTTCACTTGAAAATGAATGATTTAAGAAGCTTACTTTAAACCATGAACTTAAGGTTCTAAAGATAGAACTGTAACAAAGCTTAAATAATTATCAGTGCCACATATTTCTTTTCCAAGATTGTTGACTCCTTTGTATAGGTTATTCTGGTCTCAGCAGGCTTTCAAGAAACCATTTTGAACCAAGGGAATAATGCTCTCTCCAGAAACATAGTCCAGTCATGCATATCTTCTACATGATCAAGTTAGATTTCAAACTACACATGCAAAGCACAATCATATAAAGGCTCACGTGCAAGGATCCTTTTCAGTCAGTTATGGTGCAGAACAATGTTATACAAGAGATGAATGAGGATTTGAAAGGAAGGACGGGAAAGAGGTACAAAAGGGCATATTGACCTTATGATCAAGAGGGGAGAATTTAAGGATTCGTAAAATCTTTAAAACCATTTACTGGAAAAGAGTAACCAGCTCATCCTTCTTTTATGCATTACTCTATGGAAAATGTATAACAGTGTTCGGGATTGACATTAGGTAATAATGCCATACTAGTACATAGACATATATATTGTTGGCAAAGTTTAATAGCCTGTTGTTATGTTTTACAGATGGTGCTCATGGTTACAATAGTTTCTTCCAGAGTTTAAGCCCCGTTCAATTTGGATGGTTGTTCAAATGTGGAAAACATTAGAAAGATTTTGAAACATCTTGCAAAATTTAGTGGTAGGGAAATGAAAGTGCAATCAGTACTTATTAGCCTTTATCTTACTACTTAAAACCTTCCAACTCTTTGCAACTTCTATAAATTATACTAGCTCTATTGGATTCTTCTATACCATACTTTTACTATGTACTTAACTGATTATCCAACTTAGCATTTCCAATAAAGAAATTCTCATGCATTCCATCTGTAAACTACATGGTTATATATACAGAACTACGTATAGATCAATATATACATATATGTGTATGTGTGCACATTTCTTGAATGACCTCAAACAAATGGACATTGTCATGCACTCATGCCACAAATTTTAGAGAGATTTTAGCATGATACACCAAAAGAGTGAACGCTCTAACTATAGTGGAATAGACGATATTATATCCACACAAAGATGATTATGATAGAGTGAATAACAAATTTGGTATTTACAGGACTCATTTGAACATAGTGATGTTTGACTTTAAAGGTGGCTAGTCCACAGCATATTTTGTGAAAAAAACCACCCCCAATGAATTAGGGCAAGGATATAAAGATCAAGGAATTGACAAAAAAATAGTCCTTAAAATTGTGAGGCCTAGAAGAATGGTGTAACATCTTTTGAAGGCAGACTTACTCAAATCAGATATACTAGCTCTAACACACTTGAAGGGCAACCAATTAAAACTCACGAAAAAAGAAACATCAGCAAATGGTCAAAAGCTTTATCAGCTGCAGAAAAGATGATGGTATTATTTTTCCAAACCACTTAATTATAATAAAAAGTGAAGAGAACTACATAAATCAAAATTGAATATTTAATGAAATAATGCAACATACAAATAAAAATGAGGCTCTTACAGAACTTCCAAAGTAGATATTTTTCCGATTGATGATGGAATGGGTCCACAGATGCCATTACCACTCATGTTTCTACAAATATCCAACATTAGATGAAAGGCATAAGAAGCAACAAAATTTTCTATTGTTCATAAACACACCCAAATTTTCAATGTCAAAAGGATAGGGATGTGTATGAAACCTACATGCTTTGTAAGTGATGAAGTCTGGATATATCACTTGGTAGCCAGCCCCCCAAACCTTGGTTGTCAAGTCCGCTGTCCATAAAATCAAACAAAGCGTCAAAAATCTTTTTACTGTTAAGCATCAATACAATAATCTGACATCACTTATCAGGTCAGGACATGCAGATAAAGAGGCCACGTTTAAACGTGAATGAAACCAAGGGCAGTTCCGATCCAAAGTATACTGTCAACCAATGATCAACGAAATAACTATCAGGAACGAAATAACCCTTTCCCTTTATTTATTATACATTCACTTTGACTTCTTTTTTTCTTTTTTTGTCTTATGTAGTGAAGACAGATAAAACTGCAGTGAGTCATTTTCTTAGGCAGCCAAAGCTCCCCCATACGATGGCAGGAATTCTTGGCAAAGTTCGACTTTCACTTTGAATATATTGCAAAAAACAAAGAGTTATGCCAAATCTAGTGCCAACCTAGAGAAAAAATTGTTTTGTATCCACCCTATGCAAGCTAATGACTTTACCAAACAAACCAGATGGTTCATCGAAAGGAACAATATCTGATTGTTTTAAGCTCAAAGGAAAGATCAAAGAGATGAGAAATTACAGTCCATCAATAAACCATTTGCTGCTAGCTTTATCAAACTGGCAGTCTACTCCACTCCACGGATGTTGTTGCGGAACACATGGATCACCATTCCACCCAAATCGAAGAGGAAGGGCCAGAGCATACCGTAATGCCTGTAATGCCCTAACTATGAAAACACAACCATATTAAATCAACAATAGTTTACATTTCACAAACATTTGAATGTGCAATAACCATATTTCTGCTAAAAAAGAATTGAATAAAAAATCATGTCTGTGTAAATTCATCAATTGAAGAAGATGACTGGAAGTGAGGATGGCAATAGTAGCAAGAAATGAAGAAAATAAAAAGGTAACCATGTGACAATTCTACCTTCTTCAACTATGGTTTTGGACTCTGCCGAAACTACTTCGAACACCTCAATGGCATTAATTATGGCATAACTACCTTCTCTAGGATGCAAGGTTATTGTTAAACTTCTCCCATTGACAGCAACTGTGGTGTTAAGTACAAGAGCCTTATAACGATCACCACTCATTTGAGCAATATCCACTCCTTCAAATGCAACATCACCATTAATTAATATGTCAAAGAACCTTTGTTGCACACCAGTTACAGAATTGTCAATCTCAGCAAAGTGCAGCCAGATTGAATAATTTCTATTAGGATCTACATCCATTGTGTATGTTAAATCCGGTTGATGGTCAGTGCTAATAAGAGCTGTTTGATAAAGAGCTTCTGGATAAAAGTTTGGCATAGTTGAAGCCTGCTGAATTCTTCTTGTACTAAATATTACTTGATCAGAACGTGAACCAAAAGTTTGAATGGAACTCCAAAATCTATCCCCACCCCAAGCATCCCCACTGTAATCTGCATCAAATTTAGATTTCTTATTACCACAACTTAGTCTTGTTACTGTCCTGAGTACTGTCCCTTGACCCCATCCAGGGCCAAAATAGTAAGCTCTATCATCAACTTGAAGGAGTTCTATTGAAAGTATAGCCGGATCACCATGACCAGTACTATGGAAGCAGATAGACGCTGTACCATCAGTAAGAGAGACAAGAGCTTCAGTAAATACTTGGTCATCATGATTGCTCCATCCAGATTTCAGAGAATATACTTGCGTGCCTTCAACCGAAATGTCGAATAGTGGTTCATTATCAAAGTTAGGGTGTGCAACTAACCCATAGAAGACCCTCACAGCATAGTGCCCTTTGGGCACTCTCCTAATGTTATAGCAGTTATTGGGACCTTCGGACAAGGGGAAGTAGCGTAATGTTGTAAGTCTGGGTGAGACAAAGCTAGGAAGTGTAGCATTTGAAGGAATCCCTCCTGTATAAGCAAAATCCTTGTACCAAAGTGTATTGGTTGGTGGTGAATGGACATCTACCCGTGATCCGCAACTTATGCGCATGACCCATGGTGCTACATTAATGGAAAAGATTTTGTCGGTTACATAGAAAGAGTATCTAAATTAGAACAATTAACTGGTCTCCAACTTGAATGCAGCAAAGACTATGGTTCTTTACACAAGCATCTAATGTTGAAGTGAAGTAGTAATTCCTTTTTATTGCATAACTGTCCTTCTTTTACCCCAAAAGTAGTTGACCAGACTATACTTTTGTCTCCAAGACCAATAAACCAATAGGAATACGGCACCAGATCTTCTGTTCTATTGTTGGAAGATTATCTTAAAGGTTTTCCAGAAAAAAGCAAATCTAAAACATTTCCTTTTCATATTAGTAAAGAACCATTAGCAAATCCAGAACTAATACCGCAATCATCACTTATGTCAGCCCTGATTAATTTCATTTGTAGATTGGAAGTACACACATAAAGCTAAAGCATGATAAAATATAAAATATCGCAGTTTTTATTCCACTACCCCTTACTGCCATGGAATTTTGAAATTAGTTCACCCAACTTCGTGTTCATGTTTCTAGAAGCCAATAAAACCAGTTTTAGCATTAACTAATCGCAGCCCAATCATGTGTTTTTAGAGTTTTGTCAATTGTAGTTTGGTCAAGTGGTACTCAGTGAAGCAAACTAAGCTACATTACTTCCTTTTCTTTTCCACAGTTCCTCCACAACCAAAAAGATCCAAACTGCAGATAGACCTATCAATCGCTTGACCAATACAAAACCAGACAAGAAACTACTTAAAAACAGACACCAAAAATACAAAGAACAAGGTAACAACTCACCTGGTTTAGCTTGAGAAGTAGAGCGGACCAAGTCGAATAGGAGAAGCCACAGTAGAAGAAGAGCCAATGTCTGCATTTTAGTTTGCATTAACTCACTCTTTCTTTACCAATTGCTAAAGTTGTTTATGATGAGAAGAACAGTGGATGTACTTTTGGGATTGAAGATTCTTGATCAGACGGTCTACATGAGAGTCGTTTCATGTTGGTCCCACTTATCTTCTTCCACGACACATTCTTTCTTTGTGCAGCGAGCAAATAAATAATATATAATTTGATAAATTTTAAAAAAAAGTCAATGGATTTGACTTACGATTTTTGTTTTGAGTTTGTTTTTGAGACACGACCATAATTTGTTGCGCGATCGTCGATTGATATACTACGCCTAGTTAGGGAAGGCCAGCAAAGAGACAGTGCTCTTCATCGGGTCATGTGCGGTCGGGTCGGGCTAAAAATAATTTTTCTCCCATTCTATATTGTTTAGTGTCTAACAATTATAAAGGATAAAAGATTTTACTTTACTTGTCCGAGAATCCATTTCATTCAACGCTACTTTTTATTTTTTAAAAAATACAAAGGATAAATTTCGTTTTACAGAAAAATAAAATTCACATCTAAATGATAATTTATGATAATATATCCATAATTGCAACAAATTAAGTGTGAAATATTGCAACAACGTTCTTCTTTTAGACATTATAGAGTCATATATTTAAATATATAATTGCTACGAATTAGTGTAAATTATTTTATCTTTTATCCTTTTTAATATAAAATTTAACACTCCACCTCATATCATCGGTATCTTTTTTAATATCAACATCAACAACAACAACAACAACAACAACAATAACATTTCAGTACGACTCCCGTTGAAACACTGATATAGAAAAGTCAAACAATTTACAACCTTATTCCTATCTAAGAGGCACTGGAGAGAAAAGAAAAAATCAAGACTAAATTAAAAGGATAAAAATAAAAAATAAAAAATATATATAATAAAATAAAATAAATATAGAAATAAATATTAATAAAATAAACATATTAAAATAATAAATGTAATAATAAAAATAAAAATATACATAAAAGAGGAATATAAAAAAATAATGCAATAGATAATATAATGCTGGTAGAACAAAGTAAAGAATAAAAATTAAAGATAAAATAAAAATTAAAAAAATACTACAACAATAACAACAAAAACATAACAACAATATTCAATAAAAATCTCGCTGAAAGACCGGATTATTTATTTTTAAATAATAAAAAATAAAGTATATTTTATTGTAAGTTATAGGTAAAAATTCTAAAGTATTTAATCACATTTTTTTTACTATTTTTAGCAAGCTTTTGTTTAATTCACACTTAAATTTATCGTTTCTTTTAAACTCTCTAATTTCACAAAATCAATTTCAAACCTATAAGTTTATATTAATATTTTTTGAATGTGATTTGTAACCTTCTAAAACTTTTAATTAAGCCAAGTTATTACTTGGAACCATAATACAAATTTGGCAACACATGACTAATATGAAATAACCTAATTAAACATCATAAAAAATAAATGTAACAAATGTTGATTTATGATATATAAAACTTTATAAAAATTTATATCTAACATAATTGGTTTTTATTTTTATTACTTAATATTTTTGGCTAAGTAACTTCCAAAGCTACACTAGTACCGAAATAAAATAGGTATGATAAAAGAAATTTAAAGAAAGTAAACAAATTCAAAATTAAGTATGTTTAAATTTTATCCCTTTTTATTTATGATAAACTACAAGAAAATTGATAAAGTAAAAGATACACAAATTTAAATCAAAAATTTCAACAAAATTATTTAAATGAATTGAAAAATTAAATGGTGATAAATCCATTTTAATCTCATAAGTGAGAAATGTAGCGCTCCCTTACCGCAGGGTACACATCGGAATGCCAGGAGGTTATTCCGGTACATATCCTACGATAAGGGTGAGCTACGTTCGATCGCCAAATTCATTTCACAAGGCATCATATCATTATTCACTTATAAAGCATCATAAGTAAATCACAATATTTTAAAATCCACATAGAATGCTCATGAGACTCTTTTCCAATTATTACGTTGTTGTAACCGAGTGCCTAAACTGTCCGGTATCTATTTTTGGATACCGGGCTCATTGATAACTGTCCCTTATCCGATGGAGATACAAGGCTCATTTTACATAGTGAGCCTTAGGCTCTTAATCACTTTCTGAGCTCGAGACTCTTTTGTACACTTTGAGTATTAAGCTCTGATCGGTGGCTACTCTGATCACAACTGTCATTATCTGATTGTACATTCATGTATGGAATGCATCTATCACAATCAATCATATTGTGAAGCACACAGTTCTACACATTCACATACAAGTAGCACTTCAATATTTCAATCCAATATCACAGTCATCGGATCTTCATTGTCCGGAATCAACAATCAAGCCACATTCATTCAATCATTTCAAAACAGAATTTAAACAAACAAGTAATTA
>JAOTAY010000002.1:33301087-33324537 GCA_025629805.1 Erythroxylum baracoense | reverse complement strand
GACCCGGACCTGGGACTGTGGCTGACTGCTCCATACCTCAGTCCTGAAAGAAGGATTCCCTATGTTCACTTTACCTCTACCACGACCCCTCTGTCCAGTCCCACTACCTCTGCTCTGCTGAATAGTAACTTCACTCCCTGATCTGCCACTCCTACCAGACTGAATTCCCGTAGTAGCAGGACAATCTCTGATTTGGTGGTCAAAGGAGCTGCATCTGAGGCAAGCTCCAGTTACCATCCAACACTCACCACCATGCCTCCTCTCACAATGCTCACATACTGGAAACTGATTCTGTACTTCACCCCTTCCACTATCAGTCCGTGAAGATCTACCCCTCTACCTAGATCCTGACTGCCTGGATCCACTTGGTGGTCTGAATGCTCTGTTCTGGCACTTATTGAAGCTCCTGCCAGAACTACCCTGACTATCACTAAGCCTCTTCCCTCTAGACCCTTGCCCAGTCTCTGCTTGTCTCTCTCTCAGTAGCTGCTAAATTCTAATTGAAGCAACTCTCAACTCAGTGAAAGTACCCAAATCTAAAAGTGCCAACCTTATTCTGATCTCCATCTTGAGTCCATCCTCAAACCTCTTACATTTGTCTTCTTCTGTAGGGATCAGAGATGTGGCATAACCCATCAACTCATTAAATCGAATCTCATATTCAGCCACGGACATCTTACCCTGCTTCAATTCCAAGAACTCCTTCATCTTCATGTCCAAATAGATCTTGGGCATGTAATTATAATTGAAGACCCTCAGAAAGTCTTCCCGCTTCAATTGGCAAGGCCTAGTGGTACTACCTGGGATAGTCTTCCACCACTGGTAAGCTGGGCCCTGCAGTAAGGACACTGCATAGTCAAACCTCTCATCCGACTCGCAGTCCATCCGATTAAAAACCCTCTTAGTCCTTTCCAACCATCCTTCAGCTTCAGCAGGGTCTGTGCTGCCATAGAAGTCCATAGCTCCCTATTTCCGTAGCCTATCATACCTCATCTCCCTTCTCTCGGGAACTCTAGGAGGCATCTCCTCAGATTGAGGTACCGAGGACTCCCTACTGGCTCCTACCGATTCTTGGTCAACTGGTTGATCAATTTGATCACCTAGAGTGGATGACCTATAACAAACAATAATTTCAATCATTTTCTGCACTTCTCATGATATTTCAAGCTTAACATTTCTATATATCCCAACAGATGCCAACCATGCTCTGATAACACCTAAATGTAGCGCTCCCTTACTGCAGGGTACACACCTAGACGCCCGTAGGTCATTCTGGTATATATCCTACTATAAGGGTGAGCTACGTTCGGTCGCTACATTCACTTCACAAGGCATCATATCATTACTTACTTATAAAGCATGATAAGAAAATCACAATATTTAAAACAAACTTTTTCCTCGTTTCATTTCATAAAGCCGAAAGTCTACATTGTATCTTTCAATACTTACTACATGTACCTCATCAAAACCTAGCACAAAAGTACTACATGAAAGAGAAAAATATACAAAGTCTATCTAATTTGTCCAAAAATCCCAGTTGACCGACCTTTGAGCTATGATTTCTCTTGCCAAATCACATTCTACATGGCTGATAGAGCCTCTCGATAGCTAGAGTCATCTCTCGGTCCTGAAAAGATAACGTTGCAATTTTGGTGAGTTTTGAGAACTCAATGAGGTAACTATCATCGATAGTTCACTCAATTCATGCAACACAACAGTTCACATAACACACATTTCACAAAATTGTACTTTACATTAGTATCACATTTTCACTTAAGCATAAACAATTTTGCATTTTAATCAATCAAACATACTTAAACAGATGCATATGAAATGCTCATGAGACTTTTTTCCAATTGTTACATTGTTGTGACTGAGTGCCTGAATTATCCCGTATCTATTTTAGATACCGGACTCATTAATAACTGTCCCTTATCCGATGAGGACATAGGGCTCATTTTACATAGTGAGCCTTAGGCTTTTAATCACTTTCTGAGCTCGAGGCTCATTTTCACACTTTGAGCTTTAAGCTATGATCGGTGGCTACTCTGGTCACAACTGCCATTATTTGATTGTACATTCATGTATGGAATGCATCTATCACAATCAATCATATTGTGAAGCACACAGTTCTGCACATTCACATACAAGTAGCACTTCAATATTTCAATCCAATATCACAGTCATCGGACCTTCATTGTCCGGAATCAACAATTAAGCCACATTCATTCAATCATTTCAAAAACAGAATTTAAACAAACAAGTAATTAAGTGAGACCGTCTAGGTTATTCACAAGTTGCTCTCGAAGCTAATGCCTGGAAGTTGCGACAATGTCTTGGGGGGTTTGATGTTTAAAACGAATCAAATTAAATCTAGAAGTCAAAGAAATAAAACATAAATCTAACCTTATATTTACAAATGAACAAGCATATTTTAAATTTAGTTTAGTCATGCAAATTTGACATATCTGAGAAACCCTAAGACATTTAACAAATTAAATGTAGAAAACCAATTAGCTGGTTCCTAATTCTAAGATCAAAACACGTTAAGCACCAACAAACATAATCAACAACTGAAATTTGTCTTATGAACGTCAAAATTCCAGTAATTTATTAAATGTTAAATCCACTTGGTAATCAATTGAATTAAATAAAAAATAATATCCCAAATAGTCAAAATAACGTGTCTAAACTGGAATTCAACAATTAATCATAAATTAAACATAGGAAACTAGAAACAAATAGAGTAGGTTTTTCAAAAAATTCTTTCCATTTTTCTATCTTCACAGATCTTGGATTAGCCTTAAAGGTCTGGAATATCTTCCTCCACCACTCAGGAATCAACTTGATTCTAGTGGGCTTATGGCTCTCCAACACTCCCACACCTCCTTGCACTAACTCCTTGCTTCAATCGCTATTGAAAAATGAAAAATCCTCTATGAAATCCCACCTTTGAATGGACTACTTTGCTCATCTTTCTCCTCAGTTGCCGCTTCATTTTTATAGCCTCTAAAAGATCCCTAAATGCTGCACATTACTGGATTTGTAATAAGTTTTAGTTATCTTTTTCCATTTTAAATGGATTTGGAGATTTCCTCTTATCTCGTCCAGTTCAAATGGATTTTCATATGGGTGTTTGAGATGAACATGTTAGGGGGGATTTTTCTGCTGCTATTGCGTGTCGCTCTCTACCTCTGTGTTATGTGTTGCTTCCTTTTGCTGATGCATTTTCTCTCTTGGTTGCGTTTGGGTTCTGTCTTTTTTTCCTCTGCGTTTTTGCTCATCTCCTATATTGTTTTATTACTTCTTTTGCTGTATTCATTTGGTCCTACATTTTCTCCTTTGGCTTCTTACATTTTCTCTTTTAGCTTCTTGCGTTTTGTCTACTGAATTTCTCCTTTTTAGTCTACATTTTTCTCTTTCTTAATTATGTGTTTTACTCCTCTTAATGTTTCTTTCTACTGCGTGGTTTTACTTTGTTCGATTATGGTGTTGCTGGGCTAACAACTTCTAGGCTATCCATTGGTGGGCTTCCTTTTGGTTTTGTTTTGGACTGAACTTTATTTAGGATGGACTAGAGTTTGTTGGTTTTTTAAAGTTGTTTCTTTATTTTAAGTCCATCAAACCTATAAGAAAATATTTAGTATAATTTAAATCCCTTTTAGAAATAAAATATAAAATTAAATAACTTGAATAATTATAATGAAAGTGCAATAATTTAACCCAAATGTGTTATGTAAATAATAGAAAATGAGGGTGTAAAATATACCACAATTTTTACCTAACACTTAGCTTTTAATTATCCTCGATCAAGTATAATGCAAAATATGAATCTAGTTTACCACCATACCTCACATAGAAGAAATTATATTAAGAAAAGATGAACAACAAATTAGAAAATTTATTTACAAAAATCATAATTTCTTAGCATATTCGCAATCGATTTAATCATCAACATAATATCTTTTAAATCATCTTCAAAATTTCAACTTTAACCTCCAACTTTAGAGACATTCACACCTCATCTTAATAAAGTTGGTCTATAAGCAATGTCAGTATGTTAATTCTACATAGAAAACTTCTTGGTTTGACTTGAATTAAAGTTTTTAAAAAAATCTCCTAACATAATAGACATTCTTCCCTTTATGCTTGGTTCATTTTCTCTCCTTACTTACGATCTCAAAGGAGTACTTAATCCCTTATCCTAAAGTGTTCCCCATTAACCATTTTTTTGATCTCAAAGAGGCACTTGATTATTAACAATAACATTTCCATAGGAAATTAAAATTTTAATGTCACCTTAAGTATTTCTCCAATAATCAAAAGTAAATTAAAATCACCAAGGATACTAGACATTGTTAAGTTAATTAAAAATCTGACCTTAATGTTATGTATGTAGAATTATAATAAGAATTCCAATTGTTTATAAACTAAATTTATCAAATGAGGGTTAATTCTCTTAAGTGTGAACCTAAAATTAAATAAAAGAGTTTTAAAACTTGTTATGTTGAAGAAAATAACATATACAACTTGCTAATCCATCAACCATAATGTTAAAATCTGTTGTTCCATTTTTTTAAAGAGCTTATCATGGTGATAAGAACTAAATGCATGCTTATAAAACCAACTAGCCTAAGCAAGCAATCCAATTCCCTAGATAATATTTTCACCCTATTTTTCAGTTTTCAATTTTAGTACAAAACAATCATGTTATGTCTTTAAATTCCACCCCCACCTATACACACGCTATCGAGCAAGTTTTACAATTATAAAACCCTTAATATCTAACAAGCGCACGAGTGGTAAGCGTAGTAGTTAAAGTGTCAGACCTACGACAAATTAGTTAAACTAATTGAATCCTAACTTTGTATAAGGTCTAAAAATTATAATTAAATTGGAAAATAAAATAAACAAAAATTTAAGCAATTGAATATGAATTGATTGAGAATGAATTTCTAAAATTAATGCAAGGAAATCAAAATTGAGCACAATCACTTAAAAATCAAAAAATCGCACAAGGAAGATTAACTAATTATGAGAAGAGGAGATTTATCCTATTGTTATTTGCTAATTTAATTATTTTTGAGTTAATGGGTATCAGTCCCAGAATTTCACAAGGTTGATTATTTTCTCTCGAGACCTAATCATTAAACCCTAAATCATAATCCCTAATTGAATCCAAAATTTTTAATTTGCAATCTCCTAATTAACAAAACAACCTATATTCCAATTAGTTCTTAAGCACTCTAATAGACAATCGGGTCCTCACACGAGATCTCTCTTCGTATAATTACCGATTTGATTGTTTATATGATCTATTAGGTTGTTAACTCTCATTACTCAACCTAATCATGTTACTATTAATTCACTCTCTCGATTTGTTATCGAACTATGCAAAAACAACAAACAATGACAATACCCAAACACGTTAACATCAAAAGCAATCATATCACAATTGATTCAAGAATACATCCCAAATGAAGTTTATAACATCCTTAAACAAGTATTCATCATCCTTATATTCATCTCATACATCAAATGAAATAAACATAAGAAGAATAAAGAAAAATTAACTTGGAAGGATGGCTAGAGTGGCTGGCAGCAGCAGGTCCTCCTCCTCCTCCTCTTCTTCTCTTCTCTCCTCTTCTATCTTCCTTGGCTTCTTTCTCTAATTGGTAATATGGAGGCACTTTGATTAGGTAATTTCTTTTTCCTTTTATAATGTTTTTGCCTTTTAAGGTATATGTTTGTATTGTGCCTGTCATGATCATGGCAGGTATATCATGATCGTGACCCTTAAAAATGAAGTTCTGTCATAATTGTAGTAATGATGTCATGATCATGACCCCTGAAATAAGCTTTTGTCACGATCACGATTGTGGCCTCTTTCAGTTACGATCGTGAGGCCATATCTGGCTTGCTTTTGTCACAATCGTGACCCTAACTCTTCCTTCAAGCTTTCTCCAACTTCTCTTGATCTTCTTCATGTGATCTTGAACACTATCAAATACATCAAAGTATCTCAAATGCACAAAATTAAAGTCCAACAATATGCTCTAAACTGCATAACACTCAAAAACACAAACACATAATTACATTGACATAATTCTAAACCTAAACATGCACAAATTATCTAATTAATAACTAAAAACACACTAAAATACCCATTATCTAATCTGCTGCTATTGCGTGTTGCTCTCTACCTTTGCATTGCATGCTGCTTCCTTTTATTGATGCATTTTCTCTGTTAGCTGCGTTTGCATTCTGTCTTTTTTCCTCTGTGTTTTTGCTCCTCTACTGCGTTGTTTTATTGCTTCTTTTCTTGCTATCCTTTGGGCCCTATGTTTTCTCCTTTGGCTTCTTACGTTTTGGTTGCTAAATTTCTCCTTTGTACTATACGTTTTCTCTTTCTTAATTCCACATTTGATTCCTTTTAATGCTTCTTTCTACTACCGCATCGTATTGTTATGTCCGGTGGTGATGTTGTTGGGCTGTCCACTGGTGGGCTTCATTTTGGGTTTTTTTGGATTGAATTTTATTCTAGATGGGTTGGATTTTGCTAGTTGTTTTGAGTTGTTTCTTTATTTTAAGTCCTTTAAACCTATAAGAAAATATTTAGTACAATTTAAATTCCTTTTAGAAATAAAATATAAAATTAAATAATTTGAATAATTAATATGAAAATGCAATAATTTAACCCAAAATGTGTTATGTAAATAATATAAAATGGAGAGTAAAATATACTATAATTTTTACTTATCATTCACTATATAAGCTTATAGTAAAATCATCATTTTTTTTGAAAAAAAATTCAACGTATGCGATATGGATGAGTAATCATAGTACATCAAAGAGTAGGGTTTGGGCCTAATATACACAGATAATGAAAACAGGCCCCCATTAAAGCTCAAAACCCCAAACTCCAACCGCAAAACGAAGCGAGCTAAAACGCACTAGCTTTTAGAGCAGAAAATTCCCCAAACCAGAGACAGATAATTGCCCCTCCTCCGCGGAATCTAATGCCACCACCGCCACCGCCACCACCAACAGCTGCCACCCACGATGACGAGAACCGCCGTTCTGATCCAACCCTGGGGATTGAACAACTAGCGGAAGGCGACAACATTGAGGATCAAGAAGCAGAAGAAGAGGAAGTAGAAGAAGTAGAGGAGGAGGAGGAGGAGGAGGAAGAAGAAGAAGAAGAAGAAGAAGGCGAAGAAGAAGAAGAAGCTCTGGAGGAAGAGATTGAAGAAGAAGAGGAAGAAGTTGAAGTTGAAGAGGAAGAGGAGGGGGAAGAGGTTGAAGAAGAAGATGATGACGATGATCACGAATACGTAGAAGAGAAAACAGGAAATTCATCAGGGGAAGCTAAGGGTAAATGTAACTATGATTATACAATTCATTCATGCCTTGTCACATTTGAGTGATATATTTAACCATGAGTGTTTTTTCTTGATTTTATTAACTTATGTATATTTCTCTCTCTAATTGGACATGAACATTTGCTCGAAGCACTCTGGTTCAAGGGGGAACATTGGAGATTTCTTGGTTGTCTATGGATTACTGAATGGAACTTGATAGGAAAAGTTTTGTTGTTTTCTTAAGTGGAAGGTACATGCTTTACTGCATTTTGGATGCTGGTGGTAGATTAATGTTGCGGCTACAGTGAACATGAGGTAGAGGAATTGTAGTCAGTAAGAGCAGCAGCAGAAAACATACAAGAAAGAGGGATGAAATGCACATTCTATTCTGATGCAGCAATACTTTGATGAATTCTTGTAGCAGAAAATCTATATAAATTTATAAAATCGTTGGGTTCTCTGTCCAGAAAATGAAGACAATCCTGCATAACAAAATCTAAATTGCATATCTAAGTCTTCTGATTTCCTTTTTCATGTAGATATTCGTCAAGATAAGGAGTCTGAGGGCCATAATGAGCAAGTAGGATCATATTCTGCACCAGATCAATCTGAAATGAAGCCACCATGTGAGTCTGCCGTAGAAGATGGCAACTGCCGGCCCAAATTTCCTGGTCCTATAAATGAATCATTAGGAATGCAGTTGGTGGAGTCATATCAGGATCAACTTGGTGTTAATGAGGTTAGTGCTGGGAAAAACAGAAGTCAATTATCTGCAGCGGAGGAAGGGGACAATGTGTTCCTTTTTATGAAAGAGAACTCGAAAAAATGTGGTGATAGCAATGCTTATTTACATGGTACTAAAGGTATGGCTTCTGAGACAACCAGCACATGTATTATCATGGGGACACAAGGTGATGCTGACTTAGTTAAAGGCAACTGCTTAGATGAGAAGCCTTCCATTGTGGTGGGTTCTGAGATGCAAGATGTGCCAATGGACCTGGGGTCAGATAAAGAACTAATATCGTCTTCAAGGTACGGCGATTCAAGCTTAATTTTTTCTTCTATTGCAATTTTTTGTTTCTGTTTTAGAAAAATCTTACTTATCATACAACCTGAGCTGTAGGCTTATGCTGCTTAAGTTTTTTCATGTGACTTTTATACATTTGAAAGAGTTCTTCACATTTGTCTGCTAACAATCAGAATTTCCAGATTAGCTACATCCAATATAAAGACTCGAAGTTTATCCCCATCTTCCGAGTTTAAGGATGGGAACAAACGACCAGCAGTTATTTGTGACTTTTTTGCTAAAGGATGGTGCATAAGAGGGAGTTCATGTAGGTTCCTTCATATTAATGATAACGTGGATAATACTAACCAACAACCTGAGGCAGTTGTTTCGTCTACAAATTTGACAAGAGAAGACCAGCTACATGAAGGTATAAGTGCTTGTAATGTGGATGCTGAAGAATCTTTACCATTTTAAATTATTAATTTGTACTCCTGTCACATGTATCAGGTATGAACACGGATAAGCCCAACTTGCTCTGTTCTGATCAATCAAATGCTTCTTCAACAGGAAAAGATGCTGCAATGTGTCATTTATCTGCAAGAATCCTACTGCCACAACATCAAGACACACAAAATTTATGCAAATTTGATGAAAAACATAAATTCTCATCTCCCCAGAGAGAGGATCTATCTTTTGCTGCCTCTCAGCCGTTTCCTTCATCCACATGTGATCCAAAAGTTTCTCAATTTAAGGATGCAGGAGTTGAGGATAATATGAAAAATTGGCCTGGGTCTGGCTATAGCAGTCATCCCTCTCGAAGAAACAGTGGCAGTTCTCTTGTAGTCCAGCAGAGCTTACTTGCTGAACATAGATCTTTAAAGGACTCTGCTCTGACCTCAAGCAACTACTACAATGGAGATCCCTCTTCTCAAATGAGCAGGTTGAAGGTTCTGAAATGCATCCAAAGTCAGCATGTGAGTAGTTCAAGTCGAGATCCTTCTTTTTCAAGTAGTGCTATGGTACCAGCTCATCGTACCTCAACTTGGATGGGACCTGCATTGTCTTTTAGCACCTCTGTGAATGCTAACATGCATGGCCTACAAAAGTTGTTGGACAATGATAGAGAGCATCATGTTACCAGGTCTTCTTCCTTGCTGCAAAGGGCTTCTAGTTTCTCTGGATCTGAGCCAGAAAACTTGCCCCAAACGAGTGCGTCAGCGGAGCCATCATATTATGGAGAACACAAGGCGATGATTTCCTCAAATGATTGGGAACCCTCTATACCATTTCAACCCTCCTTTTCGATGACTCCTGCAACGCTATCATCCATCGGAAGCCAATATGATCCTTTTCATGATAGCATCGACTCGTCTATAGGACGGAAATCCTTCAAATTCTCTTTCTTTAATCAAGAGAATACTGTCCTAAGTGCATCACACCAGCTAATATCTGATGATTCCTTGTTAAGTCAGAACCCTGGCCAAGAATGTAACGGTGACAAGGGTTCCATGTCTTCACATATTAGATTCCCTGAGAATTTGTTGGACAAGAACGAGCGGCCATTTGTCCCCAGATATCCTGAGGAAGAAAATGCCTCAACCACTAGTTGTGTCAAAAACATTCCAAAGAAAAATAAAGTTGATGTTGATCACAATACCAGGAAGGTAAGTGATGGATCAAGACGCAAAAGGTTTATGTCAAATGATGATATTGAAGTTGATCAAAAGACAGAAGGGGATGTGGCTAAAGAAACAAAAGCTCTTAGGCATTTCCGTGCTGCGCTGGTAGATTTTGTCAAAGATATATTGAAACCAACGTGGCGTGAAGGTCATCTCAGCAAGGATGCACATAACATGATAGTTAAGAAGACAGTTGAGAAAGTTGTTAGTGCCTTGCAGACTCATCAAGCTCCAGCAACAGTGGATTCAATTAAACAATATCTTTCTTCATCTCAGTCAAAAATTACGAAGTTGGTTGAGGTAAGTGTCTAGATTTAAGTTAACATGAGTGCACTATGGAAGTAGTAGATATTGGATACCTCACAATTGCTGGTGCAGTAATGTGATACTTGCCTTTCTTTTGCAGGGATATGTTACGAAGTATCGAAAATCTTGAGATCACAAGACAAGTGATTTTACTGTTTGTACAGTGATGTATACATTCTAGTATTTGAAGTCCTTGAGAACTTGTTTGAGGTTAATTGCCAAAGTGAGGACATTCGAATGCAATTTCTTGAATTTCAGGCAATATTTATCTTCATATCTTTCTAATCTTTCTAGCTGAATGTAGAATCTGTCTCCACGTTTAGGTTAGTATTGTCAATGATCTTGAAAATTGCCTAGAAGTACTGATTTCAGGCCTTGTCAGAATATCTAAAACCCTAGGTTAACGATTCTTGCAACTCTCCTTGCTGTTGTAGTTTGTTTTGTATTTTAGCCTATTTTGGGCATCCAGTATATATTTGCATGCAAAGAAAGTTTTGAGTAGAATATTTAAGGTTCCTTGTATTCGAATGCTTTTGTGTATCTTCGTGTAATTAGCCTTAATTACTCTTTTCAACATATAAATACTTTGTAAATACAGACCATTCTATAAGGGGATACTCTACTATTGTAAGTACTAAATAGTAGGGGCTGATAGTTATGAAATACATGATTTTCTTTTTCCTTGTGGTATTTTATAAGGAGATACTCTGCGTAACGTGCACTACCCCACTATTGTAAGTAGTAGGGGCTCATAGTTATACTCTGCGTAATGTGCACTACCCCACTGTTGTAAGTAGTAGGAGCTGATAGTTATAAAATACATAATTTACTGTTTTCCTCGTGGTATTAGAGTAAATCACACTTGGGCTATCTTTAAATTATCGTCCTTGTTAAAATAATAGTCCAAAGCTTTCTTGACGGCCTCCAGAGTTAGAAAACCTACAATTCTTAAGAAGATTGGTCTTATTGTCAGAACCAAAAGCTGACACTTGTTAATCATTGTACTGGTCTGCTATAAATATCATCTATAGGATTGCTGTCGCTTATCATTGCCCTGGTTTGTCTTCATTGGCAAAGATTGCGGAAACTGGTTACATTCTTGTTGCAACTGCTAATTGCTTAGACTCTCAGGCTTCATTTTCACCGCCTTGGTCATTCATCTTATCTGCCATTCTCTGTCACCATCTGCGTTGCATCTTTGTATATGCGCCGGGTGATGACCCTTTTGCCTGTGACAGCTTCCGGATAGTTCACTGTTGGATCCAAAAAGAGCTTTAGCACTTGTATTTTGGTCTTTATTGCATCATTTTTTTTCTTGAAACTAGCCTTTCTTTGACGTCGTGTAGTCCTCGTCATTTGTCATGAGTATCTTTTGTTCCATCGTGTTAGCAACTTAATCTTTTTGTTATGTATAACTAAATTTTTGTTGTTTACATTTGATGGGATATTAGGGACCTATTATTCTTGGGTCGCCTTCACTGAGGCACACATGGTTCCTCTTTGCATTTAAGATATAAATAGAGTCAAAGAAGTAGTACTCAGTTCTTTGGAACAGTACCTTCTTTGTGAAGTACTCAAAATGAAGATTAGTTCACTATCTTATTATTATATACGTAGATGATATTATTGTAATAAGCGATGAAGCAGTTGAACAAGGAAGATTGAAGGATGAGTTTGTCAAGGAATTAAAGATTAAACTCCTTAGTAAGTTCATATAATTACCTGGAGTACAAGTGGCAGATTCAAGAAAGAAAAATTTGTGCCAATAAAAAATAAAAACATGTCCTCAACCTACTTGAGGAGATCGAGAAGTTGGGAATGTAGAGTACAGATGTATTAAGAGACAAGGAGGATAGAAGCGTAATTAACAAAGATCACTATTAGAGGTAGGTATGAGGATTAATTTAATTCATATTACACCAGTTATCTCATATATAGGATGGTGTCTTTAGTCTATTTATGCATAATCAAGAAAAGTTGCTTATGAGTATTCCATCGGGCAGCAGATTAGTAACTACTTGTATCTCGTCTAACAGAGTTGGCAGATGTGTTTGCAAAAATGTTACTGCAATAATATGTCAAAAACTAACAAAACATTTGAGGACGGAGAACATCCACTAATCGGTATAAGAGTAAAATATATATTTTTGACAGATAATTGATGATATTATTGAATTGAATAAGACGGAGGATACGTTGGATACAACAAGGTCATAGAATCAAAGATAATAATGTCAGAGCAAATGACATATAAAGGCCACATGTGCTGGGAGCAATTGGGTCAGAACTCGAAAGGTTGTTTCTTGCCCACAGTTTTGGTTTGCCTCCATCAAGTAAACTGTGCTATTGGTGTAAAACGCTCTCCATTTTATTATGTAAATGCCCATAGTCCACTTAACCATTCCTTCTGCAGTATCTCATGCAATCTACGGTAAGTCTTTCAAATTATTTTTGTATTACATATCATTCTGTAGTTATTGGCAACAATAATTCTACCAATTCTCATTCAATTCACTGTGAAGTTACCACATATAGCTGCTTACCTACTGTTAAGTGTTTCAGAAAGAATTCATGAATCCATCTATCTCTGAATAGATAACTACTATTGACCTTTACAGTGCTGCCTAGTGTCTAGACATAACATGTTAAGTATGATTCCTGTGTTATCATTAACTTAATCTTATATGCCAACTTGTATATACCTTCAATGAATTGGAACTGACAAGGAGTTCCATACCAGTCAACTGTAAGTTTCAATTTGCAGCAAGAGAGCTCACATAAGAAAAGAAGCTGCTTTAAAGTGGAAGCATCTCTATCAAATATTTTGGTGTCACCTACAATTTGCTCTCATTTTAGATAATACATAGAAATATCTAAGGTTTCTCTCCTTTTAGATGCAAGATAAATACCTGTAAAGGCCAATTTAATAAGATTAGAATTATTATTGTTAATAAAAATGAGACTGGCCATCCATTTAACTATTTGTGACCAGTTCGTATGTTGTCAATTTAGTCCATATAGTGAAAACTTATGCCTCCAAATAAGTGCTCTATGAGAACAAAAGAGCATTTGGTTTCTTGCTTTGAACTTCTGTCTATGATACATGCTCCTTGTATCATACTAGCATGGTGTAAGAACAAAAGAGCATATGTTCATTTGTTTCTTGATTTGAACTTCTGTCCGTGGTGCATGCTCCTTGTATCATACTGGCTTTGTCCATACCAGGATAGGGTTCTTTGGTTGGAAATTTTACTGTGGTGATTCGGTACTGAAATGACCAGAAGAGTGTTCTCTCTAGATCCACTCTTATTGGTCAAGTATTAGGCTGTAGTTTGACATGAAATTTTTTATTTTAAAGAGGTCAGCTGAAATGCCTGATGATGAATACAATCTTATTTAATTTATAATACTGGATACTTTGTCATAATGTTGAAGTCTAATATCTCTAATTAGTTTGAAGGGGAATAATTCTAGTAAGGAGCTTAATATTGAAGAGTAGAATATTGCTGATATTATTTTTAATGTTTTGTGTTATTTATGTATATTCTAGTATATCCTAATTTAATTAGTCTTTATTATTGCTTCTTATATAGGTATATCTTATAAATATAGGACGTATGATATTATATGTTTACACTATCTTCTGCTATAGATAGTAGATGTTGATAATAATGAAATATGAAAAGTCTTACTATTGCTCTTAGAAAATAAAATGGGAATATAACCAACATATAATAGTTTCTTTCTATAGAGAGAGATTAAGGAACTCTATATAGTTCACCTTAACATGTTTAACATATATCGGCTTTTCGTCAACAAGATATAAGTTTCTAACAGTTCTGAACGTGATTTTTGAAAGGCAGCTAAATGTTTATGTTTTCTTAGGTGGTTGCAACTCTTTGATGATGTTTGGTTGGAGCGAATGAAATGAGATGGAAGTGAGGGTGAAATAGAATAAAGGATGTATTGTGATGGATATTACGTAAGCAATAATGTACAACATGAATTATATGGTTAGAAGGAATGATTTTATATAGGATGTGTAAATTCCATTACATTACAACTTTTTAATTAATAGTGATTGCGTTACTCCCCTTATGTTATTTCAACTAATAACACCTTATCTATTTTGTGGATTGAGAGAACTGACTTATGATTAAGTTAAATATATGACAATCTTTTTCTGCTAGACTTTCGATTATTTCCTTGTAATATCGTCAGCTGTCTTTTCTTGTTAAGCTTTCTTTTGCTTTTAGTAAGCTTTCCATACTTATTTAACTGGATTTTGAAGTTATGATTTTAGAGTTATGTTCTACATCATGCATACTTATTGCTCTTGAAATCGTGGGGATATCAATGCTCTGAGCTACTTGCCTTGCTTTTATTACAAAATGCTCAATTTTCAGTTAACAATATCAGCATTTGGCAATGTTAATAGATATGCCTTTAATAGTTTTGATGTGTGTTACTGCATCATTTAAATAGCTTTCTTAACGTTTTTGGCAAACTTGGAAATGGTTGGAAAGCCTATTAACATTATAATAGAACAAAAAAACATGGCCCAACTAAACAAGGTTCCATAAGCCTGTCCTGTTTAAGAGGGTAAAGCCCTTAACCTAAACTCTACAGTTACATGCAAGTTTAGGCAGTTTGATCCCTTAACCTAAACTCTACGGTTACATGCAAGTTTAGGCAGTTTGATTCTTTTAGCTTGAAGACGGTCTTTGATCCATCAATTGCTTATTTGACTTTATCATGACTCTTCTGCTTTTTTAAGTATGGAAAAGTGCATAAAAAGATCTGTCATATACTAGAATGGGTATAGAAATGGTGTTTACAACTGATCTTAGTGGGGGTAGTCTATTGATGAAAATTACATTTGTTGGCCATGATATATAGCATATTGTAGCAATTCAAGGGAAGTAGACATGACAAAGTGTCAGAGTGAATTAAATACACATTGATTTACTTTTCTTAGTCATGTCATGAAAAGGTATAATAAGGACTGTTGTACGGTTATTCTAGCAATCTGCTTATTTTTTTTTTTTCAATTAGCAATCTGTTTAATTGAATCCTATTGATGATGTACACCTTGAATTTAAGATCCTTTTACCAAAATTTTGTGGATGTGGCAACTTGCAATGTGCATTATCTCACCATTTTGGCACAATTTTGAATTTATCTTGTATGAAAAAGCGAGAGGAAGAAGTGGAAGTAGTTGTAATCAACAATGAGATATTGATTGAGGCGTAGGATCAAAAAGTTTTACACCTTGACGTAGTCCTTCATGTTTTAAGAATATGAAGCAGAGGTAAGGAATGATTCGTTTCCTTATAAACAACTGTAGTGTTGTCACATAACAAGTAAACCTGATAGTGAGTTCTAGCAGTTCATAGTGTTTAACTTGAGAATATGTGGAATTAATGTTTACTAGGACGACATTTGTTTCGTGCTTAGTAATTGTTTTCTTATATAGAAAATTTATTGCCTACTTAAAACAATTCAATTCAAAAGGAAAAAAGGAGCTATTATGCAAGATTAGCATGTTTATCTTATAAAAGTTGAAAATTGAAAAGGTAAAAGATAGCCAGGTACACAAATCTCTTTATGTTCCACAAATGCAAGCACACACGTGCACAAGAACGATTCATTCATAAAACTTTGGCTGTCATATAGGCTTGTTCTTGAGTTATCGAGGATTAGAACAATTTGCTGCAGCATATTCTGGCATCATAACATTCGTTGAAATTAATGTGATTTCACCTTAATTTAGTTTTACGTAATTGATTCAGAGTGTAGAAATAATTTGGTGCTAATTGTCATACTTTTTGGGGCCTTTTGATGGTTAAACACCGGTATCCACTTCCTGAGGTGCTTTATGCATACATGTGGCATAGACGTACTTAAATGCATATTTCATAATGCATATTTCAATGATGTAGAAGTGAGAGAATGGGAGTTCAAATCTTCTGTCCAATTTTACCTTGTCTAAATGTCCAAAATAACGTCATTTTGGGCATTGGATATGAGTTTAGAGAATGTCTGTTTTGGGCATTGGATAGGGTTGGACAGAGCAAAATTGGAGAGAGGATCTCCACTAAGAGAATGGGCGTCTGAAACTTTAAAATTTGGAATAGATTGTTTTACTCTTTCTCCTTTTCCCTTTTTATTCCATTTAACTTCTGACTACTTGGCAAGCAGTGAATGTATTCCTTAATTCAGCATCAGAAAACAAAACGTGTTACTATTTTTTCATTTGTTTAGTATCCAATGTATTAGAGCATCGTGTCCTAAAAGAACTATTTATCTCAACATAACAAATGGATCAAAATTGAATAAATTTTGGAGAGAAAATTCTTACTTTAGTTGAACAACAAATTGATGCTTGGTATTTTATGGATTGAATGCTTCACGTGAAGCAAGTGAAAGGGTATTTCTGAAACTCCATTGTTAATGTGACTTGAAAGCTACTACTGAAATTTATGTGCTTTAGTAGTTTCTGAGCTTGATACTATTTGTATGGGTAGAAGCCAGATAATCTTTTTTCCAAATGACCACTTTGGAGCTATACACTCACCTTTCACTTGGTTTTTCTCTTCATGATTTGGTGTTGTGAGAAATTTTCCTACCACCACTGTTGTTATCATGCAATTCCTTGTAATAAAAGTGGGTTGCACTTTTTGGCCCAGGCTTATGGTTTATTTTTGCTTGACGTAGAAATACTTTTAGTTAGAGCTGCTAGAGGAGATTGGCATACTAGCTCAATGACCCTTGTTTGAATTATTGGTACCCCAGGCTGGTATGCGGCTAACAAAATCGAAGTCCTAATCTTGTTTGTTGACATGGCTAGCATGATTTTTAAGAGGTAATTTGGTTGCAGATTTTGGAAAGGTAGGCAGCAAGCAAATGAGAGCAATTCACTTGAAATGTTATCTTCAGCAACATTCCTCCCAATCTACTTTTGCAAGTAAGGTGCCATTGAAGTGTTGCAAGGTTGATGCTATACGTCATAGCTTTTATACACAAAAATTTAGTAGGAGTTGTAATATTGTAGTGGTTTTAGAATGTTTTTTCTTGGCGTTTTCATTTGTCATTCCAAAGAAAATATATATGGTAGTTTAGATGTGCTTAGATACGATGTTTTTCTATTGAATTTTGAGATAGTATGCTGAATCTTGAACCCATAATTTTTAGGAGTTAAACGAAGACACTGGTGTGATATAATGCCTATATGAATAGTTGGACTTTGGTGATTGGTGCAATAATCTTCAACTTTGAGATAGAGATCAAGCATGGTAATTGCAACCTTTCTATCAACTATCCGAAAGATAAATGTATAGGATGAAGTTATCAACTAAAAGAATGGCAATAGCATGAGACCAATCATCACCTGTATTTGATAAACTGTTACGTTGATGTAGTTTTTTAGATCCAGTTAATTGTAATTGTAACACCTTAAGCTTGTGCTTCTCATAGTTCTAAAGTGCAGCTGATTGAACGTGACAACAATGAGAAGTCTAGCAGAAATAGAGAAAATGGCGGGAAATTATTCTTTGCCCAAACTGCCAGTTTCCATCCTCAGAGTTTTGGACACCATAGGTTTTGCAAGTCCGCCGGCCTATCATAGAACGAGGATTAACTGTTAGAACTTATTCTTCAAATTTGGATATATATCTAAATGACCTTTTTTTTTCGTCTTGCTTTGTCAAGGTGAGAGCACAGGTTGCGGTTCCAAACAGTGGACATGCAGGGGAGCATTTAGGCAAGAAGTTGATATGTAAGATAAAAGAATTGTTTTGTTGACTAGTTAGCTGTTTATAAGATTTTGACTAGTTAGCTGTTTATAAGATTATGTACGTGAATGTAGTCAGAAATATATTATATTTGTATGTGCTCTTTTGATGGACATTCCAAAGCCAAAACTAGTCTATAATGTATAGCATGGGCCAAATGCATGGGAAGTGAAGTAACCATCAAATGCCACATTTGTGACTTACCCAGAAGGGATGGTGTTGTAGGCAATTTTTTTGCATGCCATTGACAGGAGATTATGATTCCTATCTTGATATTACATAAGACTTAAAAAACACATATTACCACGAGTGTAAGAAATCAACCGCATCAATTTGTATTGCAGATGACCTAACCATGTTCAGTGTTCATAAGCCTTATTTTGACTGATTGGAGTAAGATGTTTTGGTAAATTTTATTAACAAATATCTACATATATCGAACATTAATCTTTTCATTAGTGGGATCTTGCTTACGTGCTTGCTTTGTTAATGGATCTGGTCATCTGGCCTATCGCACTTGTCCAATAAATAATTTAATTCAAATATATAATATATAATAATTTAGTATTAATTATGAATAAGAATTATGAGTAAATATATTTTTAATTTAAAATATCTTCAAAATATATAAATTTGTTTTGATAACTAAAATTATGTTAAAATAAATAAATAAATAAATATTTATTTATTTTAATAATATATATTTTTTTGATGATAATTTATCAATAAAGATTGTATAAGAGGTTAAAATAAAATTTATTTAATTTATTTATTTATAAAAAATTTATCTTTAAAATTATATAATATGTAATTATTAGGCATTAAAGACTAAATATGTTTTTGATTTTATTTTAATAAATAGAAACTAAAAATAGAAAATGAAAATTAAAAACTACAAGAGAAAATATAAGTGAAATCGTAAGGCCATAAACAAACTTCGAGCTTTCTAGTTTTATTAATTTCGATTGTTGTTATCTTTACTTCTCTATCTTTTTTATTTTTATTATTTGAATTATCTTATAAACAATATATGTTTTGGTTACTGAAAAAATAAAATTTTATTTGGTATATATAATATAATATCAAATACAAAATCATAATTAAGTTTACGTTTATTTATGAATAAAAGTTTGATTACAATATAAATCTTGATGAAAGTGTATTCTGTAACTTAAAAAACTAATTATAAATTTATATGTCAATGAATTTAAATATTTTATATGTAAAAGTATTCTTACTGTATAAAATTTTAATAGCAATAATAGTAAAAACTATATTAGAAATCATGGCATATAGAAAAAAAGCAAATTATAGATGAGCTTATAGCCACTACCCACTCCCTGTGCGTATTGATCTACCCTATGTATGATAATAGGCATTCCAAAGCTGCTCAGCTTGCAACTAAGCTAAAATGGTCACTTTCAAAAACTTAAAAGATACTGTCTATCCTCTGTCAGGAAGGCTGAGAGACTATTCTTATAGAGAACTACAGCGAGGTGATATGACTACATCTGTTCCGGCATTACGCAGGAGTACTAGAGATCGTCATGTTCCAGCCCACTTTAGAGATGAGGCTTGGAGGTATTTTTATTCGTTATTTTCATTTAATACTTTTACTATTTTTACAACTCTTATTATTTACGTCGTTTGCATGTTGTTTTGAAAAACACTGTTGACTGGTTATTTTCGATTATTATGGGATATTCAAATATTTTCTTCCTACCCTCTAAACCCTAATTCTCTCTCGTCTTCCTCTCTTTGCCAGCGTCTTTCCCTTGTCAGTCAGCCTTCCAGCGTACCATCGCTTTTCATAGTACAGGGCTCCTACGCAGTTCATATCACGAGGGCGTTCCATTCACAGAAACTCGAATATACGGGCTTTTATCTGTTTATCTTCTGCACCCTAGAGGAGAATCGTTCAATGGATTCCTTCAATGCAAACATTTCTTTTAATTAAAAGATTCAATTGTTGCACCACTAACTGTGCAATTAAATGTCTTTTATTGTGGCAATGGCGAAACAAATGCCTTTTTGAGGACGGATTTACCTGGCCGGAGCATGGACCGCGGTATGTTTGGGATTATGTTGAGTGGATCGAGCGGGAGCGTATTCTCGAATCTAGAGTGTTTTCGCAGCAGGGGTTGGGCCAGGGGCAGACAGTCGGCTGGGGCAAACCATCAGCAGGGTGGGTCAAAGTAAACACTGATGGGGCAGTCAACCGAGCTACCAACCTCATCACTATTGGGGGTTTACTCAGGGACAGCCACGGCCGATGGCGAGGCAGTTTTGTACACAATATTGGTGAGGGGTCGCCCCTAACTGCTGAGCTATGGGGCGTTCACTCGGGGCTTACTATCGCTTGGGAGCAGGGTCACCGCTGCCTCGAAGTAGAAGTTGACTCGATCGAAGTCATCAATATTCTATCATCCTCCCTTCTAGTTCTGACTGAGCCTAATGCTTTGATTGCAGGTATACGAGAGCTGCTCTACCGTAACTGGGAGGTGAAGATCCGGCATGTTTACCGCGAAGGCAACCAGTGTGCCGATCGCATGGCAACTCTAGCAGTCTACTCAGGTCCAGGCCTGCACTTCATCCCGGAGCCTCTGAGTCTAATTACCGATCTTCTCTATGATGATCTACAAGAGACACTATATCGCCGAAAGTGATTTAGCTTAGTTTTCCGTTTTTGTACCAAAAAAAAAGTCTTTTATTGTGGAGGAATGACACAAGCTCTCTTACGGTGAAACTGCGAGTACTTAAATCTCGGGAAAAGAGGTAATTTAATCCTAAGTTTTACATCAATAAATAATTTTTACCCTAACATCTGATACGGAAAAATTATAACCATCACTTTTAGAAAACGTTAAGTTTTAATCTTACTTTAATGGAAAATTTACACCCTTGTGTTAAATGTCAAGTCAGCAATGACTTGACATTTTTTAAAAATATTTTTATTATTTATGTGAAAAAAACATTAAAAACTTAATTTATTTATAAATGTAGGATCTGTTTTTTTATTTAATTTATTTATAAATCTCCCTCTCCTACCCTATTCTTCTTCTTCTTCTCTCTCTCACGCATACACACAACTAAAGTTCCTTTATTTATCCAGTTTGCATGTTTGCTGCTCATTCGAGTTCCACCGTACTGAGCAACTAAAGTGAAGTTGGCCAAGTTTTGAATTTGTACCACCATATAGTTTATTTATGAGTACTCAATTATATCGATGCCTTTCTTTATAACCAAAATCTCTTTATAGATAGCATAGTAATGCTTTTTTGGTTCTTTGAACTGGCCAATGACATGGCTACAATAGTGTCATTTTCCCATCAATCTCTTCAGTAAGACACCACCCCAATAATAGTCACTTGCGTCTGTCTATAGATGCGTTAGCCTTTGTTAGGAATCTTTAAATGAGGTGGATTCTGACATACTTGCTTTAAATGCTGAATAACTCTGGTTTGTTCTTTACTCCATAGTGGTGGATTCTTCTTCAGCAATTTTGATAATGGAGTTGCATAATCAACCATGTAGGGGATGAAGTCTCTGATGTAGTTAACAATTCCAAGTAAATGTTGAATCTGTTTAGTATTGAGATTTTCATGAGAAAAGTATAATAGCTTATTAGCTATGTGAGGACCAGGCTGATAAAATCTATTTTAAAAATTCATACCCAAAAATTCCATTTAGGATGTCCCAATGTGACTTTTCTTGGTTGAGAGCATAATCTCATATTACCTTGTAAGATTTAAAACTGATTAGAGTAAAGCCTTAGGATCTTTATGGGTTTTGGAGTATAGGAGTATGTCATCAATGTAGACCAAAGTGTTGGAGAGAATGGGCTCATATATTTTTGTCATGGCCCGCTAAAATAATGGAGGGGTAACTTTGAGTCCAAATGGCATAACAGTCTATTAGTATTGTGCATTTGGGATACAGAAAGTTGTCTTGTATCTATCTCGTGGATCTATTCCCAATTGCCAAAAACCCTGCTTTTAAATCAAACCTTGAAAATATTGTAGCCTCTTTAAGAAACAGAACTTGATTACTGATTTTCGGTAGTGAGAACTTATCATCATACAAGAAAGCATTTAAAGGTTTATAATCAATCACTAACCACTTTTTCCCTCGCTTCTATTCAGATCTCTTATTTACATAAAAAGTTTGACAAGCCCAGTCTAATTTTTTGGGCTTAATTAATCATTGTTGAAGTAGCATAACACATTCTTCTTGTGCTATTTTCAGATCATCAGGGTTTATACTTGGATGAGTAGCCTTGGTAGGATTAACATCCTCATTCTTTTTTAATAGTAAATGGATGAAGAAGTGAGAATTTTTCTAGAGAGGATTGGGGTGTGAAAACTATGCATGGTTCTCAGGACGGTGTTTTAAAAAGTGGTCCCGTAAAGCTTCATACGGAGGAGGGACTTGAGTAAGTTCAAACACATTTATTATGTCTGTGTAGGAACTAAATTTGGCTTGGCATCTGATCCTTGTAGGTAGGATTTGTAATGAAGATGCTTTACAATAGACATCTCTACCTATTAGGATATCTAGGCCTGATAGATGACTGCCAAGGACTTTAGTCCATACCACACAATTAGGGAACAAACAAATCCCTCTTTTCCTTTTTGTGATAAGTCCAAGTACTTTAGTCCATACCACACAATTAGGGAACAAACGAATCCCTCTTTTCCTTTTTGTGATAAGTTCAATTTTAAAAGAGTTTCCATCATTAACATTAAAATATTCATCATGTGAAATGCATGCTTCAGGAGGTAAGAAATTGGGCTTTATAATGCTTCTACATGATCCAGTATCCATATATCCAATGGCCTTAATTGTCTTGTCATATTTATCCTATTACAATAGCTAGATATGGACATAAAGACGAGGAACATTGATAATCTTCGAGTCTATCTTCAAATAATTTTGCTATAGCATATATAGCATATCATCCTCGATATCTTCATCTTCACAGATTGGATCATCCGAGAATTCACTCTTCTTTAGAAGAGTCATTTGGATTAACAAGTTTTGTTTTCTCATCTTCACTGTATTGTTCTTCAATGAAGTCTTCAATGTTTCCATTATCATGAATGGGCATTATAGCCTCAAGAGATTCTAATAGTTTCATATCCCTTTTTGTTTTGTGAGGACATTGAGGAGTATAATGTGTAACATCCCGTTTCCATAGAACGGGTCGAATCAGAGAAACGGGTCCGAGTGAGGTCAATCAGTGAAATTAGGAAAACACATCTCATGCTCATGCATTTGTGAACAATGATATGTGCACATGAAA
>JAOTAY010000002.1:33272635-33300987 GCA_025629805.1 Erythroxylum baracoense | reverse complement strand
CCGTTGCTTTCTTTGTGTTGTATTAAATGATTATGAAATAAAATGGGCCAATTTGAGATATTAACTTTCTGCGCTTTACGTTTTATCGATTGCAATATGATTTGTTTCGTTTTCAGTTTAAGTAACAAAATGTTTTGAAAAAGAAAAAAAAGTGGGCCCACATTTATGACCATTGATAAGAGTTTTAAATTCAAAAAAAAAGTATACCGAGTTTTAAAGTGGTAAGTGATGTGACACGCCATTCTCGCGGGGCACGGATTCGGGTATCACCATCGATATCAGGTTCGGATTCAGCGGGAGTGGGGTGTTACATAATGTCCTAGTTTGCCACAACGATCTGCCTTTTTTATGTGAGGAGTTCTTCTTTTAAAGAATTAAACAAATCGACATCATTTTCTTCTTCTAGATGTCTTATGCTTTCTGTTATTAGAAATGTAGGATTTATAAATTTTCTTGTAGGAGAACTTCCTTTGATGATATTTTTTTCTTAGTATGGCAATAACATTCTTTTTTTTCCTTTCACTTAGAGCCTCAAATAAGGCTTTTTGCAAGCCTTTTTTAGCAAAAGACCTTTTTATCATATTTTCGAAGAATGTTGATCACAAAGGTTGTCTAAAGAGGCTAAGGCAAGTTGATATATTTCTCCAAGAGATATATCTCTCATATCTGTTCGTAATGCTGCAATGCTGCTCTAGAGTTCTAGTTGTAATTCATTCGATAGAGATGAGACAAATGTATAATAGAGATTGAATCTATTAAGAAGATAATATCTTTTTGTCATTCGTTGTAAATGATTTTGTAGAAGGTGAAATAATACTCTAAAAGTAATTTTCAAATTTTATTAAAAGAATCAAATATTAATGTTGGATAATGAATATGATTGAAATAAAAAGGGTATTAGTTCTATACCCAATCTCTAATTGAAACATTGTAAGATGATATGGTTAGATGACATTAAAAAATAATGCTAAAAAAAGTGACGTCAGTATTGTTTTATAGATATAATTTATTTAAATAGAAAATTATAGATAAATTAAAATATT
Organism: Erythroxylum baracoense; assembly: GCA_025629805.1. NCBI lineage: Eukaryota > Viridiplantae > Streptophyta > Magnoliopsida > Malpighiales > Erythroxylaceae > Erythroxylum > Erythroxylum baracoense. The sequence continues at coordinate 33,299,944 of JAOTAY010000002.1, read as the reverse complement.
AATTTATCAAATCTTAAATTATATTTAAGATTCTAATTTATATTTGTTGCCTCTAAATTACAAACTTAATGAGTCAAACACAAAACATAGTTAAAAAAGAGAATAATTTAATCAAATTAAACTTAATTATAAAAATTTAAAAATTATAAAGACAAATATAAAATATCTAATAAATAAAAAATATTAGAGATTAAATCTTATTAGTACCTAAATTAATATTTAATTAAAATTAATTGTAGTTATAATTAAAATTTATTTGAAATTAAAGTTATATTTGAATTAAATTACTAAAAAAGTCTAAATTTTATTAAAATAGACGTATACTCAACTATAATTAACACTCTTAATATATTCTTCCTGCATCACTTAAAAAAATTTCAGATTATTTGCGTAAATACTATTAAAGAATGCATACTTATATAATTATTATAATAATAACAATAATAACATCCAAATAAAAATCTCGATGATATGTAAAATTTGAGGATTCAAAAGTACGCAACTTTACTCCTAAGTACTTATGTAATTATAATGATTTTTATATAATAGATGAGAAAAAATGATATTCAAAGGATGAAAATAAAAAATTATAATAAATATAAATATAATTAATATTTTATTAAATTTATAAATTAATTATTTTATATAACTAAAGAAATATTATTTATAAAGAAATCTTATTTTTCGAGAAATAATGAAAATGGGAAATCGCCAGCCCATAGATTTAAACACAACTCAACTTTAATGGAAATGTTAACTGGTACGCGACATTACAATCAAGATGAAATGGCAAGCGTTGTCAGGAGACTCAAATGCTATATCACCACCCACAAAAGCACATTCGCCGCTTAGATATAGACTTGAGCAATCAAAATGGTTATAAATTATAAGGGATCAGCTCACCTGATTTGTTCAAAAGACACACCAAAATTAGGAAGAGATCTTGTGACAAATTATAACGTTCTTCTTTTATGAAATAAATGACCCGATTGTCCACTTCGTACTTTTTGTAATAAATGTTTAAGCTCACAATTGGGATGAGATTAGAATAAGGTCCTCCCTCCCAAAGTCTCAAGCTCAATGTCCAAGAAAAAAAGCACAACCTATTATTTGGTTCCCGAGGAATACACTATCATCTTTGAACTCCAGGTGCAAGGGTAAAGGGTACAGGGTACCGATTCACACCCTCTGGTAAAGTTTTCAAATTAGTTGATACAAATAAATTATTTCAATCTGGCATGCGTACACCCCAGTTCCGGGCAAGCATATGGTTAGATACTTTGATGACATAATTTTAGAATTTTACACGTAACATATCAGATTGAGAGATCGTAATTAGAAATGGTGAAATGGCAACTTTGTCAAGAATGTCTTAAACTCAATCCTAGAATACAGGGGGCAAGAATTGGGTATGTAGGTACACAAATTAGAAAACTTCGATGGAATTGATTTGAATTTGTATTACAGTAAAAAGAATCATAGAGTAGAAATTTTTTGATCAATGGAAGAGTCAGAGAAGAGAATGCATTTATCTGTTCTTTTTGTTTGTATAGTTTGTTACGAGGTAGAATAGTAACTGTAATTGAATTATATTGGATAACAATAACGGAATATGTTCTAAAGAACTTGAAGAAGAAAATAAAACACCTAATTTTCATGCTTATGCAAGGCTTGTTCTTGATATACTAAAAATTTATATCACATATCTCATGGTTGCCCGCATAGAAGGCTATGGAAAAGAAAACTTACTCAGGTCCTTGGACGAGTAGATCCTGTATTCACACTTTCTTTGGTAAAAGATGTAATGCTTTTGTAATAGCAAGATGTAAAGAGCAATGATTTAGCTAGGCGGTATCGTCTCACCAATTTGACTTCACCTACTTCTTCCGATACGCCAAAAGCTGAGGGTAACATTCACATGATAGACAAAAAAGTGTGGGAGCAATATTAGTATGGGGTCTCCAGGTACATATCTTCAATTGCATATGCTTATGCATAAAGATATTAACTGGCTGGCAAGGAAACTCACCAAATATCCATGGATGGAATTGTATGTTTTCAATCCTGCCAAAGTTTGGTGCTCATCTAAAACTTGCAACTTATCTTTCGACTTGTCAATTGCAATGGGCATACAAATCGTTGTAGTCGTGGAAGTTGACAGATTGAATTTGGAGTTCAACTCTTTCACTAAGTGTATTTCAACCTCCTCAGCTTGCAAAGCAGTTTGGAGAGCAACATACTGAATAAAAACAAGGGATTGAGAAGCAATTTCACTGTTAGAAAAACAAACTGCTGACCTGAACATCTCATTGTTTCTATCAAGCAAACCTGGCGCAGCTGCTTGACAGACAAAGTTGGTCTGCCAGAAAGATATGGCCTCCGCAAACTAGGTATACTTTGTTCATCAAGAGAAACAAGCATGAGGTAGATATCCAACTGAAATTAACAGAAAGAAGCAAAATTTGAAAGCATTCATGTGAGAATCTTATAAGAAATAGCAATTTTACTAATCACTAATCATAAAGATGCACAGAAGTGTGCGTGGCTCCATGTAGGCAAATGTTTGAACAACTTTCTAGCCACACATCAGCACTCACACTTCCATAATGGACAGCAGAAAAGCATCACTCACAAATATATTTACCTCATCATCATTTTCCTCCAAGTTCTGGAGATAATCTGCCAACTTCAAAAGACGGTTATTTCTGGCATTTTTTCCATTTCCAGCATTTGCACTGCCATATCGTGTGTGACTCCGAATGCCACCTTTGCCCCATGCAAGCCTTTCAGAGGGGCCAACAAGTGCAGCAGATGCTCCTATTGATTCCCTGTTGACTTCTGAATCATTTTGATTGCCACCTCCATCTACAATAGCAGATGTCGACCCTCCCCCAGCCCATCTCCTTGATCTCTTTGCTTTGACCTCTATACTGTGCTCATCAGATGATGAATCTTTTTCTCCATCCTCATTTGCATCCTCATTGTCATCTGATTCCTGAAGTTCAGCAGTTCGATAATTTCTCCTCCCTCTTGCATGGGTGTCTCTGTATCGACCTTGTGTTCTCCTTGCAAACGCAGCTGCTGTTGCTCTGGTTGTCTTACTTTTCCGACCAAGAGCTTCAGCTTGTCGAAGGAAAGTCTGAGCAATGGAGTATTGAATCTGTCCAAGTCACTATGAATTCAGAATACAATAACAAAGTTGCACCATTTGCTGAGGAGTATTTCTTCAGAAAGAACAAAGGCACCTCCTTTTGAAATATGCACTTAAAAAACTGCAAAATATTTGAAGAATTGGTTTTCCTACATTTAAATGGATATCTCAGTTAACCAATAAAACAATGTTTAACAAGTACAGAAAACTCAAACTTTTCATTCATATTGCTTCCCTTGATGCTAAGCTAGGTCCAGTGTAAGACTTCAAATGCATATACAGAAAAGAATGACAACCAAAATGCAATAGCATACCTGCTTATTGCGAGCCTTCTCCTCTTCAAGAAATGCCAACTCCTAACACAGATGTTTGAGAATTGAAGTCGAATTCTAGGTTTCTAATACATAATCAAGATTTTCATTTGAGATGCAACATTACAGCAAATGATACCTCTTCCTCATATTTGTCAATATCTGGATACAAAGCAGCAATTAGTGCATCGTAGTTTGGGTCATCTCTCAAAGAACGACGGCTGGCACAGTGGGTACGGCAAGCAGGGCACTCATTATTCCTGCAGTGAATTCCAGTGTATATAGTTAATGGATATAAGATCTGTTAGACAAGGGGCTTTAAGGTTTCCTACAGGAACATCTACACGTTGAACTGGTCCAGTGAATTGTAGTGATGGTTTAAAATTACCCAAGACGCATAGATTTGTCAATACATTCCCTGCAGAAGCGATGTAGACATTCCATCACAGTCCTTGTTTTCCGAATTATACCTAGATATCAAAAAGAAAAATCAAATACTTTGTCACCAAATCAGTTTTTCATTGTATAGAAGGTGGCAGCATGACTTCGAATAATGAAATTGAAGAAATTTCAAGCTAAGTGCACAGCTTGCTCACAATGAAGAATAAGCATAATGAAAGATATAAAGTAATTACGAATTAGGTAACATCAATATTGCATGTCAAGTTTAGTCTGAGTGGAATTAATGAATTTGATAAAGAGAAATTATTTTCAGAAACTTCTAATGATGTAACATGAATATTGAAGTTAACAGAAAAGGAAATAGAAAACCTGATGCAAGCTGTTTAAATGACATAACCTTTTGAGGATTTTTTATATTTCAAGAAAAAAAAAACGTTCCAATGGTTTTACATAATCACAACAGTCCAAATGCTTAATATGAAGTTACAAGAAAAAGAGGCTGAGTACAAAAAATGGTTTCACTAGCACATCATGAACCCAATATTGTGGACTTAAAGTTTTGCAGTTTGCCACAAGTTCAATTGATTGACATATTTATAGCCAGTTATATAACTAAAAGGTTGACCTAGTATGAAGGGAGGATAGTAGAGGAATAATTTTAGGCATTCAAAAATTGCTCTACAGTCAGATTCAAAATAGATCTCCTCTTTGTGAGAGTTGAAAAACTCATGGTATGGTTACATATAAACACCACTGGTTCTGCAAATCCACCTAGTCTGAGCTGAAGAGTCACTGCAGATCCTTGTAGGGTATTGACGACTTCAAAATTACAGAAAACTACGAGGTCCTAACTCAAACTAATGTCCAGAGGCTTGGACCTTCAAGGGTATATCAAGATAAGTTCTACCCAATTTCAACCAACCGTTAGTTTTATAACTTGACAGAAAAAAATGATGCAAATGACTAAGATCTTATTCATTCAGGAGGGAGCATTCATAACAGTTTCATTATACAAGCGAAACACCAGAAAGAAATGAAAAGTTTCAGTCTGGGCAATCATATGCACAAAGATAACATTAAAATTCTTCCAAGCATCATGACAAATAGAATTTCGTCAGCAGCAACTTAGTAAGATTCAGTTGAGTATTTCGTAGGACACTCCTTAGAAACTTTACATTTGAAAGCTATGCCTCTAGGAGGTTAAGATCTCAAAGTGCATTGATGCAGATGCAAATTCCATACATGGATTAGTTAGCAGATACTTCAGTCTTGAGAAAATTGTTGCAAATGAATGAAATGTATATAGAATGGGATTCGTCCAGAAGGACCAAATCACTTATTTGAGTAAGATTCAGCTTAAAGGGATAGGACTAATTGGAAGTCAAGTTTATTCACAAAAAAGATCCAAAAGCAGTTATTTTGAACTTGTAGAACAAAAAGACGAAATAAGAGTCTACTTGTCTGACATAATTCTTGTGATGTATACTAATTTTACCAGCTGAAGTCATTTGTTCTAGTTTCAAACTTCCAGAATATTGATGCAAGATCCTCGATCCTTACCAAGACAGATTGGGCATTGCACTTCCCTGCGTATTTCGGACAATTTTACCATGACAAATCTGCAAACAAGCATGAAAAAAGAATAATGTGAATTGCCACAATTTTAAGTAGTCAAGAATCAACATAGACAGTTAAACTAGCTCTGCAACCTTCCCTTTTCAATTCCCACATGCAAGATAGTTATTTTCAAACCCACTAGCAGATGCCTTAAATACAAACAAAACTAACATATGGAAACAACTTGCTTAGTTGCACATGATGTACAAAAACCATACTAGATCGTCTCCTCTGACTTTTAAAACAAGATGACAAGCCTTTCAAATTTAAAAAATTGTTAAATATTATGATTTGATTAAGAGGATTTTTGGGGATTAAGATTATGATTTGATTGAGAGGATTTTTAAGGATTATAATAGTAATTTACTAAGATAATCTAACATATAAAGAGAGGGGGAGCTGCTTATTTCTGTAAGCTCTAATAATCCCTCTTTTGAATTTCTCACAATTCTTCATTCATGTCATGGTATCAAAGCAAGTTCTCTAATCCTGCCTCTAATTTTTCCCTTTGTTCTCTCACAATTGGTGACCCATGCCCAAACCTTTCTCAAAAAAATTAAGACTGACCTTAACAATCTAACTCTAGAAACACCTCAAACAGCCACCGACACAGAGGAAGAGGCAACGCTGGTGAGTGCTTCATGAGCTCCCACATGCGGCCAACAGCCGTTGGTCAACCAATGCATGTAATGCACGCGCCACCTTCCAATGACATTCTATTAACCCTGTTGCCATGGATTGAGTCGCACCAACTCTAGGAGTTCAACGGTGATGTGTTTTTCTACCTTTAATTGTTGGAAACTACGTTTATGTGTTTAACGATAGTTGGTAATGTGTTTTTCTACCGTTAATTGCTAGAAACGGGTTTTGTATGTTTAACCATAGTCATTGGTTCCTTTTTAGTATTATCTCATGATGGGTTGAATTTGTTTCAGTCCCTCTTTCGTTGTTGCAAATCTGTTAATGTTTCAGGTTCGATTTTTTTGCACCATCGTTCTTCACTTGATTTTCTTTAACGTCTTTCTTACTATATCAGTTGCATCATGGCGACTTCAAAACTAAAAGTGTTGAGGGGCAACAACCCATTATGGTTCAACAAATCGCAAATCAAAAATTGAATGGAATGAATTATGTTGCTTGGACATCGTATATCTCAAGGGCCTAGGTAGGTATGAACATCTCATGGATCCAGCTCTTGATATTAAGTTCCTTTTGTACAAAAAGTGGGAACAACATAGCAACAAAATAATGACAAGCCTCTAGAATGCCATGGAGTCAAATATTGCTGACATGTGTCAATAAGTGAATTATGCAAAGGAACTGTGGGTGTATGTGAGACTTTTATTTTTCAGTAACGTTACTCGTATATATGATTTATTTGTGGAATTGTTAAATTGTGAATAGGGTGAGAAGAATCAAACCAAGTATTCTTTAGAAATTAAGAATCTATTTGTAGAACATTTAGTAGCCCAACTGATAACAACAAATAAGGATCAACTTTTGAAAGAACGAGAAGAGTTATTCGTCATGAGATACCTGGCAGGCTTAAAACCAAAATATGAACCAACTTGGGCCCAAATACTCAGCGGCACTGAACTCCCATCACTTGTTGAAATATATTCATGAATATCTTGATTGTTAAAGGAACTAATACAAGAAAGTGGAACAAATCTGCTCTAGCCGTTTACAATAGTGCAAGAGGTAATGGAAGTCAGAGTAACTATGGTGGTAGTAGAGGAAGGGGAAGAGGAGGCCAAAGGAAATGAGACCATTGTGGCAAGGATGAGCATGTTTGGGACTATTGTTGGGACTTAAACCCAGAGCTATGCCCGAACCCCTCTTAGTCTACTAATATTGTAGAGACTTCTGGTGTTTTTGTTTCAACAAGTGGAAACAAGGTAGTTTTGAAGAAAAATATTCAGCTTTTGTCTAGTATAGCAGTCAAGCAAGCAACCATACTAATTGCGTCATTTGCTCACCCAAGTAATCACACAACTTGTATATCGTCCTCTGTAAACCTTAGGGATTATGATTTGATTTAGAGAATTTTCGAGAATTAAGATTGTGATTTGATTTAGAGGATTTTTTGGGATTATAATTGTAATTTACCTTATATAAATAAGATAATCTAGTATATAAGGGGAGGGGGAGCTGTTGATTTGTATAAGCTCTCACAATCCCTCTTCTAAATTTCTCTCAATTCCTCATTCATATAAAAAAACATTTATGAAAGTTCTTTGTGCACATATACGTGTGGCACATTATAGACCATAGAATTAAATAAATAAGTAAGCTAGCATGTTATGGGATTCACTAAGTGCAACCTCAATTTATGGAGAACGTTCTTGGTTGGATTTAATAGAATCTCGATAAATATAGTTAAAATTAATAAAAGTGCTTTTTATTTTTATGTTGCCAAACAGTATACTGTATGAAGCCCTTTTTAAAAAGCTATTTTTTTAATTGACAGCCAAACAGTCAACTGGCTTTTTAGAAAAGTTCTTCTTAGAAAAGCTCTACTAGCAAAAGCTCTACTGACAAAAGCTCTACTGATATAAGCTCATCTAAACAGGCACTTAGTGCTATCCAAACCTCAGTTTAACAAGAAAAAATGACATTCTTAAGGCTAAACCAGTAGATCATGATCCACAAGATGTCATATTGACGAAGAGCTTAAACCATCAGGTACATCAGTATAAGATTTCTTCACATAATATTCACATATGCGCCTGACTAACATATGCACTTTTAACATCATTACAAAACCCTGGGTTGGCATGTATACCTAACCAATAAGGCTAGAATGGTATTAAACTCTTCCGAACCAATCAGACTAACTTTCAGAAGATATCCAGAAACACTTAAACCATACCTTAAGAGCAAATTCTTTAGTAAGCCAGCACAAATTTCCAATTATTTTTTAGGACATGATTTTGCTTTTGAACAGCTATACTAGATTAAATCAGATAGCAATTTAATTCTGCTCATAAATGAACTTCATGTTGTGTTAAGTCCCAATGCTAGCCAAGTTGGCAAACAAAATGCAAGTATCATAATTGCATCAGCCAAAACAATCAACATGAGCTCTATATTTGTCATGTAATATATCTTGGCTCCATAGGTGTGTTCTCAAATTTCATTTTGTTATACTAGAAAAACAGAAAGCTCCACCGACTTATGAGCAAAAATGAAGATAGCGATTTGAAGCTTCTTCTAGCACTAAGCCTCAACGGTGCTGAGTTTACTTTTTTGAACAAAAACAAAGTTGCCATTCATTGAAAAGTCTGCAGCTAAAAGGCATGCTGAGAAAAATAGAAAATACCAATGGACCAGCATTGTATTTGTAATCAGCACATAAGAAGGATAGCATCAAGACCGCAAATAAATCTAAAAATATTTAATTCTTCGAAACTCAAGTTAAACAAGAAAAGATCGTATTGAAACTTCCAGCAATGGGAACACTGGATAAATCTTTTGGTCTTAAATTCACAGGACGGACTAAGTTGGCCTAGAAAGAGAAAAACTAGTCAGAAAAATTGAAGATGTTGACTAAAATAAATTCTCAGAAAAGTCGAAGATGTTGACTAAAATAACTTCCCATACATAAGACTTCCCTTGGATTGAAATGGACAAGGTTTGTAACCACAAAAAAGGAGTCCATGCTTCATATTCCCCGGAGAACTGACAAAATAAAGGGATATTAAGCAATCCAGCGATCACGTAGCTACATAAACAAATCTCACTACGAAGCTCAAGTTATCCAACTGGTAACCAACCACAAGGGAGAGGGGGAAAAAAATGGACTTTCGTCATGCACATACAAGATTGAAGCCAAATTCATCAAATCCCATAAATAAACACCCCCACCGAACTGCACCTACTCTCAACGAAGACAAAAGAAACTAGAATAATGCTAGTTGGATATGCACGTTACACTAACAAGAGAAATCATATATGTAAAAGCTAAAAAAGTAATGACAGCGAGATAGCCACTGCAGAAAAAGCCAAAACTCGATAAACCTGGTAGCTAGTCCCCATGATATGCAGTAAAACGTAAAAATTCAAACAAGTGAGGAATGCGGATCCTTAATCAAACCACGAATCAACCGACAAACTTGGCATGTAACACGCGGGAACCCGAAGCCAAGAAAGGAAAATTACTCTTGTTTCTCCTCTTCGTTACTTAACTCCTGGCTTCGATCGGATTCTGAAACAACACCACCACCAATAAGCCAAAGCTACAATTCGGATCAGCGAAAGTAAAAAAAAAGGTGTGTGTATGGTATTCTCATCAATCTCTGCGATTCCACACGTACGTACCGTCATCGCCATGGTGGTCATGAGGTGGGTCTTGGTGCTCTTCGTGGTTGTTTTCTTCATGGTTGTTGCTGCGTTCTTGCTCCGGAAAATCGTTCTCTTCCTTAAGAGGTGGGGTGGTCTCGAAGGAACGCTTCTGGGCCGGCATTTTCTATAGCCTCTCTGCTCAAAAATTCAAAAATGAAAGAGGGTCTCAGGTGGTACTCAAGTGAGCTCAGAGACGACAATGGGAGGTGAATATGGATTGAAAAGGAGAAGAGAGAGAGGTGGTGGAGAACCGCTTGACCACTCTGCGTTTTAGCTAAAGAAAAAGAGCAGGGAGTCTAAACAAAGGCGGATGGATGGGAGCTCATCGGACATTGCATACTTGTATTTGTGTGCGCATTATGTACTGAGTAATAAATTCGTAGGTGTTTATTAGTTTTAATTTAATTTCGTATTATTTACCCAAAAAAAAAAAGCCTATTGTTGTACCTAAGAAAAGCATACCATTACCAAGTTACAACAGCCCTATAAGCGAGCTCCAATATAATAAAAATCAGATTGAGAAATTTTTTTTTCAATCTTACACGTTACTGACTTAACATGCCCATAAATAACGTGAACTATGTTATTGGTAATCAGCTAGGATGGCAAATATTGTTCCGCCTGAGTTGATGGGCCACGGATTGGAGATTACTTGGCCTAATATGTTAAGGTTATTTCGGTCAAGCTCAACTTGTTGTTTAACAAAAGGGTACAAAACGACGTTGTTTGATCGTTTGTACAAAACAATATTATTTGATCAAAAATAACATCATTTTTTACATTTTTATTAAAAACATAAAGTCGAGTTATAAGATGAGTCACCAGCCGGTCAACCAGTAGGTCAAGTTAGGCCCAAACCACTCTATTACTATCCCTGTAATCAACCAAATGAGTTGCAATTATGAGTAAATATTTATAGTAAATGGAAAAAAAAACACATAGCGTATCGATGTACATAATATTCTCTTTGTATTTATTATAAAGAAGTTGTTTCCGTAAATTAAACATATAATTTTTAGCTTATAAATGCAATTGCTTTAAGATTTTCTATGCTAAAAAATGTTATATTTCTCTATTATTATATAAATTGGAACTAAGATTGGATTTTAAGGTTTCGTAGACACGAGTGTCACTTGACAAGTGAGTTCCAATATTAAAATTTAAAAGTAAAATCTAATTATAATAAAAATCCATTGTGAAGTTCTGATCAATGCATGCTCTCGAACCCAACAGAAAAGCGACCAAAGCATTGGGTTTTTTCACATAAGTGGAGACCTATATTTTGATTCTCAGTGGATTGAATGCTTCAACATCCTCTCAACAGTGAGTTTTGTTCACGAGAATGACAGCCACGTCAATCACCAGAAGTTCATCCTTTGGAATCATCAGGTTCCTAAGTTTTAGGTCTTATGATGACCGTCTAAGAATCTCCGATGCGGCACCATAAAGCCTTCAGAGATTCCAGAAAAGCCATTTTCACCTGTCAATATACACAACAAGAGCTAAATTAGTTGCAGTCGGATCTGTTAAGATAGATAGCTTAAGTAATTACTAGTTTTAATTTGATTAGCACGTCAGTCTCATGAATTGCCCCTCCACATTCTTTCAAAACCTCTTCTCTTAGTCTATCTTGCCATTCTTGATGTAACAAGAAACATTGTCCAAGTTGGAGGAGGTCTCGTGCCCAACGAAGGAGGATGTTCTGAACTCCTATATTTATTTCATTGACGTTCAGCTTTGGACTATCTTTAGAGTTGGAACTTCCAGACGTTCCAACCATTAACCTAAGTAGATCATCTCCATTATGAGACTTCAATTTATTGCTCGCTATTTGTTCCATGTCGTCTTCAGTTTTCTCTCTAACTTCCATATCCGAATACTTCATGGGGTGGGAAGATACCTGAAAGAACCATTTATTAAAGACAACAATGAATCATGGGCATGAAGTGAAAACCAAGAACAATGAATCTTAATTTTAAAACAAGAAGGTGAAGACAAGTAAGTGGCTGCCAGATAAAGATGTTTTGCGCCTGTCCCGGTATTCTCCACCTATAAAATTCAATACATTCCCAATGAGTCTTATCAGCGAGGAACTCATCTTGGGTTTGACATAAATTCCAAAATTTTTTGAGAGTATTTGCACTGTCGCATATATTAAGTCTTGGCTCTGTCCAGAACTAGTATAGTATCGTTTGTCCTGTTGTCTCCAAAAGGATACATCCTATTAGACATTGCTTAGGAAAGTACAAGACGTGTGATGTGCATGAACAACAAAACGTACATAGAGCATGGAGGGAAGTGAGGGAGAAGCTATCCGTACTGAGAAGACAATTGTCGAGCTTTGGGAATGATGTCATTGGACACGATATTCAATACTAGTTGATAAGCGTCATGGCAGCTTGGGCGCCCCCGGGACCAGGGAAATATCGACCCAGGCTTAGCCCGAGGCGAGTGGGCCGAATTTTTTTAATTTAATTTTTAACTTTTTTAAATTTTCACATAAAATGATTAGGTGAAAATTTTATTTTATAATTATTTTAAAATTTTATTTTATGATGATATTAAAAAAATATAAGTACTTTACTAAATGTTATTCTTGTAATTAGTTACTAATATAAAAAAGGATAATATAAGTACTTTACTAAATGTTATTCTTGTAATTAATTACTAATATAAAAAAGTATATATTAAAATAAATATGGTGAATTCTTATAAACACAAACTTAAGTTAATTTCTTTCATTATATATATATTAATTGTAATTTATGAAATTAATAGGTAATTAATAGTGATTGTTGATCAAATGATTGATAAAATGTGGTTTATGATAAAAGGCAAAAGTTACCACATCAAGATTTATAACTTTTGCGGTCTAAACTTACTTTGAGCTCCCTAACAAAATTTGCACTTTAGCTGCTATATGTCAAGTTATAATACATTATTATACATGATTCTAAGTACTATAACTAATAAAATGATTTAAATATATAAATTATCTCATTATTAATAAAAAATTTATAAATATATATGTTATTTTTATATTAATTTTTAATTATATATCAAATAAAAATTTTAATGCATTTAATAATTAACAAAATATTAATCTATAAAAAATTTAGATTTAAATTTAACTAACATATTTAAATCAAATAATTATTAAAATTTTTCATATTACATATTCCAAAACTCTTATAATTAATAAAACAATAGCAATATATAAATCCCTCATTATTAATAAAATGGCATTCTTTAATAATAGCACATTTATATATAATAATCTTATTATATCTATAACAAAAGTATTGATTATAAATAGTCGATAAATGTAAACTATGATGATAGCTCATTTTTTTGCAATGAAATAGTTTATTTTAAATAATATATAAATTATTTAATATGAGTAATAACTAATAAATTATGATAAATTATTTGATGAATTAAGGGATTCAACATATTTGATCCAAATGATGAAAGTTTGTGTCAAACTTTTTGAATCTTAACATTTGGAAATCTTCTCAAATGATAGAAAAATTAGAACAAAAGGCTTGGATACATTAGAAAATTTAGTAAGGACTAAAACAATCAAAATTAATTCAAGTTCAAAACACTAAACTCCTTCCCGACAACAACACCAAAAACTTGTTGTGCCCAAAATAAGTTCTAAAAATACCTAGGCTATCTTACGCGTAAGCATACGAGGTGGTTGTAGTAATTACCCAGGATCGTCTCCTACAGAGGTGAAATTGGTTCACTTAAATTAATTTTTAACAAAAACAAAAATAAATGCAATCCTAAATACTCTATCATGATTTGTTGAGTAAAAGATTTTTAAAGGAAATCACAAAATTAAACTGAAAAGTAAACTAAATTAACTGGGAGCAAAGCGAATAGATTAATCAAAGTGGAAGACTCTTAAGAATTAACTTTATTAATTTAATCTCCTATGCATTATTAAGGGAAAATGATTGGAATTTTGTCTTACTAAACTTAACAGTTGGGCTCTGAATCAACTCGAATAATGAACTAATCTAACTTTCGTATTCAACAAGTTATCTTCCAAATTAATTATGGAAACCAGACTACTAATTATCACTTAAGTTAATATATTTATAGTTCTTAACCTAAGCGTCCATAGTTTCTCATTTCGTATTAAACTTCTTCTCTCGATCCTTTGTTTAATACTAAAATAATGCAAGGTTTGGTCATGCCATTACATCCATTCAGATAAGAAACCACAACAATAAATAAGACAACAAAACCATATCTCAATCATGCATAGTTGACTAAAATAGCTATATTAATTCTTAAAAAAAAAGAAATCAGCTCATCACAGATATTACAAGATTCATCATCATTAAACATTCCAATCCTATCTTCATCAGCATAAATGAAATATTTAAGCAACAAAACCAAGTAAATAACTAGATGAACTATGGAAAGAAAACAATTAACAGTCAGCTAAGCTAGAAAAGTAATAAGTTTAGTGAACAACAAGAGACAATGCAATAGATGAATAACAGAGCAAGAAAACATGGATCAAGTGAGTGAGATGTGGTGGTCTCCTACCCCTATCAAGCTTCTCGCATTAGCTCTCGCCTTCTGCTTTAGCTTGTTCTCACTAAATGGTCGAAGGCTTGCTCTGCTTCCAGTTCTCTGCTATGTTTCTCTCTTCTTCACTGTCTCTCTCTTTTTCTCTTTTCGTCTTCCCTTCTTTCTCTCTATCTCTCTTCTTCCCCAATGAGTCTCTGTGTGTAGAATGATGGAACATAGAAAAGAGTGTAGTGTGAAATGAATGATGTCGCCGCCACCCTCCTATCCTTTCTATTTGTATCCTTGTCTAGGTTTAGGTTTGTGCCCCTTCAACCTACAACTGCCATGTAATAAAACAAACGAATTAACATAAGAATTTTCACGGGGGTGAGATGACAGTCATGGGTGTGACTCATTGTCACCCCCATACAGTCATGGTCACGGTGGTGACATGTTTAGTCACCACCATGACTAACTTGTTTTCTTCCTTTCCTTTCACATAAATTTATGTCAACTTTTCCCTTAACGTTCATGCAAAATTAACAAGATAATCAAATTAACATTCATGCAATAGTCACACTATTTTCACTCAATTTATCTCACATTTGGATCAAAACACAAAGATTTTTTAAACATAATCAAGATATGAAGGCAATTAAAAGCAATAGAAACTAGACACAACACATTCTTTGATCCACTTTATAAAGATAATTGGGAATCCATGAGCCATCAGTAATGTCCATAGGAAATCCCAACTCACACTATCAAAATCTTTGTGGAAATCAATTTTGATTGTGCAGTTTGGAGGGTAATTTGACCTGGAGTAGCCTTTTAAGAGCTCTTGGACAATAAGAATGTTATCTCCTATATGTCTGCCTTATATGAAGGCATCTTAGTTATCACTGATCAGTTGGGTTAGGGTTTTCTTGATTTTTAAAGCAATTATTTTGGATATGATCTTGTAGAGGAAATTAGTACATGTAATAGGTCTGAAATCCCCAAAATGTGTGGGGTTGGAGCATTTAGGAATCAAACTGACAAAGGTTCTGTTGATCTCTTTGAGAAGGATCCCCTTAGAGAAGAATTCTTTGACTACCTATATAACAAAGGGTCCTGTCTCACTCAAGATTTCTGAAACAAATACCCATTTAGGCCATCAAGGCCAGGAGCCTTAAAGCCATCCATGACAAAAGCTGCACCTTTTATTTCTGTATTTTGTACTGGTCTTATGAGAAGACCCTAGTCAGCTAGTGAGATTTGTTTGAGGGAGAAGGGCCAAGTTCATCAATAGTAACATTAGAAGTGTTAGGAGTACCTAGAAGATCTTTAAAGTACTTTATTACCTCCTCTTGGGTTTTCTATTATGACTGAAGACTTACACCATCTTTAGAAGTTATACAGTGGATTTTGTTGTAGTTTTTCCTTAAAATAGTGGAGTTGAAAAAGAATCTAGTACAATTATCCCCTTCTTTTAGCTAACGTTCTCTAACTCTTTGTTGCAAAAGAGAGTTATATTTGTGTGTAGCCTTCAAGAATTGTGATAGCATAAACTTTTCTCTTTCAAGTAACAGTGGATCAGTAGGGTGAGCAGCAAGACTAGCTTACATATCTTATAGTTCGAGTCTAAAGGAGTTTAAGGTGGAATTTGTGGGCCTTCGTATAGAATTTAGGATATTCAATTCCTGTTTGATGACTTTCAGCTTTTAAACACAACAAAACTACTTGGTCCCTTGGCACTTATATACTACTCCTTTTATATATTCCTTACAGAATCCTGGAACATTCCCTAGGAAATTGTTGAATCAGAAAGGATGATGCTTAATAACTTTTTGGGATAGATTGTCCACTATAAGGGGAGTGTGATTTGAGAAGAGTGGATCTTTAAATGTAGTAAGGTTGTCAGGAAAGGTCCTCAGCCAAACGTCATTTACTAGGCTCTATCCAATTTTTTCCTGACGTGCCAAGTTGATTGTTGTTTGTTGGACTAGGTGAAAGTATGTCCAACATACTTAAAATTAGTCTCCCCTGACTCCTACACCATATCTTTCAAATTAGCTGTATAATTCTTTAAATAGTAATGTCCTTGTGCCTCTGAGGGGTATAATATGGAGTTAAAGTCTACACATATAAGCTATGGAGTAGATACAATATTATTGCATGATTTTAAGTTATTCCATATATCTCTTCTCTGAAGTTGAAAGTTGCTTGCATAGATGAATGAGACATTTATCTAGATATGCTTCTGCACGAAGGATAATTTCAGATGTATGGCTTGTTCATTTGAGTCTAAGAGCATGATGTTAATGGTTGGTAGTCCTGTTCCAGTGGGAACCAAAAATGTTCAACTTGGCTAAATTTTCTAATCTGACCTTTGTTTTTAGTAATCCAAAAATGAGAGGTTTCTCTCACAAAACGAAGTCCCTTAACGCTGATTGTTTAATGGGACAATTTATTCCACGTACATTCCAAGTGGTTATAGACATGATTTAAAAGGTTTGGCTTGTAAAGCCTTTCCTTTTACCCCTCTTGCATCTCCTTCTCTCCACTGTGTGGAATTCAACCATCGAATCTCCTTCAGCATTGTGCACAACTCCTGAAGTGGTGGTTTGGGTGACATAGTCAACATTGGCATCAGTTTGATTAACATATATTGTATTTTGTGTTTGTGGAACTTATTGCTCTATATTGCTTGTTCTATTGTGCTCTTTGGATGTTTGTATATGTGTTGTTTGAGAAATTTGCATTACCTTATTGTTATGTCTCTCCCCAATATTAGGTGGTATATCATCATCAGTTTTTTTCATCGTAATTGCCTTGAGTGTTAAGGAAAGGGTCTAGGGATTTTGGAGGTTAATTTGTTTTAGTTGACTCTAAAAGCTCTTGGTAGCTCCCTGTTTTGAAAAACTTGCCCATGACCTTCCAAACTTGAGTTGTATCTGTGGAAGGTGGATTCTAGCGGTAAGAAATTTTAATTGTGTCTTCCTGTAGCTTATCTTCCTCTACTAACCTTATAACTGGAATTTCCTCAGGGAGTTCTTAGGAAATATTCACACTGATGCAAATCCGGGAATATTCATCATGTTTCTTCTTTGCTATATGTTCATCCATACACAATAGTCTTCCGATGTAGCTGGCTAGTGCTCCAAGCTCTTGGGTTGTCCAATACTCAAGTGGGATGTTATGGAAGTTAATCCAAAGTGGAATATTTTGGATTTTAAGGGTTTCAAGATTCAAGTGTGGCTGCCAAGTTTGTATGAAGATTGGGTGGTTACCAAAATGCCAAGGACCTTCCTCCGTAATCTTTTAGATTTCTGAAGTGGAGGTAAAGATAAAAAGGATCAAGTCCTCTTCAGAGAGAAGAACATCTATCAAGCCTCTAGACTTCCATAGCTTGTTGGTCCATTGAGAGACTAAAGGAAAAGATGTCTCTTGCCAAAGAAAAAACCGACCATAGTTGATTCCCAAGCCCAAGTTCCCTTCTTCAAGACTTCAATGTTGGGGCAAACCACCAGTCTACCATCCAATGTCTTTAGGTGGTGAGTAGGATAATGTCAAGGGAGATTCTTCCCCTACTACTTTCTTCCAATATTTGGGAGGAACAACTGATGGAGAAGGTGTTTTTGGGATTGTGGGAGAAGGTTTGTGGATGGAGGAGGGAAGAGGTGGAAAATTAAGTGGGGTAGGGACAAAAATATTGGCCATTATGAAAGTTGTAACATAAGAGAAAGGAAACGTTCAACTATTGGTTGTGGATCATCAAAAACAATGAATGCTTAACAGGGAAAATGTGTAGGGCTAGAGGTGAAATTTTATTGAAAGGTCATTTACGGCCTTGGGGTGTTGATTATTGTTTGGTGAGGCTTATGAAGAAGCTAGTAGAAGGATTACTAGGTAGAATGCAGAACAAAGATGTGTAAGCTTTGTTAAGGATGCCAAGAATACATAACAAGGTAGTAGTTATGTTGTGAATGAAGAAGTTTGAGGGTAAGGGTGTTCAATGAAAAGGGAAAGAAGGAACATGGCTAGTGCTTGTAGTGAGAAGTAAGAGACTCTCTGTCATCTTCTGTAAACTGATGTCTTGAGCAAACACATTTGGATATCAAGTTAGTATAGTTTATATGGATTTTAAGTTTATTTTATAGAAGTAAGTCTTATTTAAGATATATTTTACTTATAACAATATTATTTTGAGTTAGAAAGTTTCAATGTAGCATCAATTATTGATTACATTTAGTGGAAATGATTATTTGGATTAACAAAATCTTTAATAAACTTGGTATAGTTCCTTGCATTGTGGTAAGATTTAAGCAAGTACTAACTAAAGAGAATCTTGTGGAATTATCTCACTAAACTACTGTCCTGAAAATAATATGATCGTCATATGGTAATATGGTATAAGATACTTAAGCGATTGACTTAGTGAAAGTGGTAGATTATTGGTTTATGCCCTATAATCAATTTGTTGGTTATAGATTATATGACATAATTAATTAAAGACATTATTTATCTTATATTTATTTATGTAATTAACTGACGTATAAGATAAAGTTAATGAGATTAATATATTTTACAAATAAAATTATGAAGACATCATAATTATGATATTCGTATTGCATTTACATATCATCCCTATATTATCATAGTCATTTCTCTATTAAGACTGGACGTTAATAGATTATAAATAGTAACACGTGTTGTATTTCTTCTTTAAAAAGGAAATAGTCGATCTTATAGACTAAAGTATATAGATACTTAAATAAACTTCTAAGTGCTTATTAGAGAATAAATTCACTAGACTGATTAAATTATGAATATCTTGAACATAATATTACTCATGTGTCTATGGATCTCTTCATTACGATAGATGTATAATTGATCATTAGGCTTGAGATTATCGAGGTACCTCACCTATTTTATTTAGAGTAGCTTTGTCAATAGTACGTAAATATAGTATGAATTATGTATAAGAAGAATATTCTACTATTCTTGATTAGTAGTAATTTAAGGATGATTCTAATTAAGGTGAATTGACATTTGAAAAAACTATTTTCAAATATCAATTATAAATGAACTACTAATTAGCAAGAACAACATGATTTGATTTAAATAGAATAGACATTGATTCTGTAATCTTTGTTTGATTAGAATATTTGATAACAAAATGACTAAATTATATAGTGTAAACATACATAGATGAATGAAGTCAAATCACTTTGATATTCATAAGATTTAGGTAGTTATGACATAATGCTAGACGCCAATATTGATTTATGATTATAAATTATTTAATTGAAGAATTAAAGATAAATGAAAAAGAATTTTAATTGATCTAATTCTAATTCTAATTAAGAATTATAATTATTGTTTTTAATCATTGCCAATATATTAATAACATAATGGTCACACATGAAGAACAATTTAAAAGAGAAATTTAATTTAAATTAAGTTGAACTTAATTTAAAAGTTTGAGAAACTTTAAGATCAAATATGTGATATTTAATTTTAATAAATTAAATTATAATTCTAATTAATGTTATACTTTAATTATACTTTAAAAATCTAATTTTAATTAAGAAATAAACCCTTGCCTTTTTCATAAATAGGAAAAAAATATCAAGGAGCTAACACTCTAGTTTTTTTTATCTTAAATTGTTTGAGTTTCTCTACTTTATGAATATTGTTAAAAACTAGATACGTGAACAACTTGTGATTAATGGATCGAGAAATTTTTTTATGGGATCTAAATCATCTACAATTTAACCCTCTTATTTATGTTTCTTATTTTCAAATTATTCAATTAAAAAGATTTGATTAGAAAAATACAAAAATTATTTTCCCACTTACTTGTGATTCAATTACAATTGATTTTTTTTTTATCATTACAGACATATAAGTAACAATCTATATTAAATTGTCATGACAAGTTAGTGTAGGGAAGTTTCTCTCTAATAAATGCTTATATATTTGTTTAATTATTTTCATATTTTAGGCTATGAAATTAAATATTTTATTCATAAGAAAGAAACATAATGTATATAAGTATTTTTACTAGATTATTGTCCAATTTTAATAGAGTAATAATTAAGAATAATAAAAATATAAAATATGAATCTCATAATTATTTTATTTTAAAATACATTTATTTCATATACTTTATTTTATATTTTAGTTAAATAAAAAAAAATTTATAAAATTAACTTCATTTATTTATTAATATCATGAAATCTACTATCAATCAAATTAATTATAGGATGTAAATCAACAATATTAAATTAATTTCAGGTGAGACTTCAACTCCAGCTAAGTTGCGTCGCCTTTCCCATGTAGACTCCCAGAAGTTGACAGTAAATGAAGACGATATGAGCGCTGTGCTTTATCGAGTTAATCACGAAGTTATATGAAGGTGGCCAGGTGGGGAAACTTGTGATTATTGCAGTAAGTTGATTTTATAGTCCTATTTACATTATCTTCCTTTAACGAAACTAACGGAAAGAACAACCGCTAGAATCACTGCACGTGTTAGTTCCATTAACATTAAACAGTCGACTCAGGTATAAGTACAGGATGAGGTACAAGGTGAATCACAGAATTCGAATATATGGTGATTCAAAGAATCCATTTACAATCTTTTAATGGACGTCACACTCTTTCAATGGGCGTCACACTCCATGATATGAACAATTGAGTGTGTCTTGGCTTAATACAAACACAAAACTATTGACGTTCAGCTTTCTTTAACAAACACATCCGCCTCTTATCCAGAGCACTTCAATGGCACCACAAGGTCAATGGTACGCATATACGAATAGGAATATTACACCTCGGTTTTACGATTCTAACTATACTTTCGCGATCATGAATGATAAATGGGTGCGCAATGATCAGTGACCCAATGACAAAGAAAGCCAAAATCCAAATTGGAGAGAGACCTTTGTCTGGTCTCTGCTTGGGGTGTATTATATTTAATTGCTTATAATCTACGGTCAGACTTTGATGGGAACAGTTAGCTTGGATTTGATGCTCTGGTCCCCAACTAAATTCTCTCTCTCACTCCCCAGAATTTCCATTAACGTGCTTGTTGGGTTTCTTTCATCTTTGCCAAATTGGCGTTTCTTGTCCACTGTTAGTGATGTGAATGATTGAGGGGTGTGGAACCAATCTCTCATCCGGTACCTGACGACTGCTTCAACAATATATGTCAAGTCCTGCCATCCGATCCACTTGTGACCGATTAATTCCCGTACGCATATTATATTGTTTTCAGATAGGTCTAATATGGAATATATGCTAGAGCTTATTGATGTTGATCTGGTTTGTCAAATGAAAAAGCAAACTTCTTCAAATTTGAGGGTTGAATCGGTTATTCTTATTCACTTCGTAGATTGTAAGTGTATTCACTTCGTAGGTTGTAAGTGTATTCACATCGTTTATAATTGTCGTAATCGTGATTAGTCGCAGTATAATTCATAGTTGCAAGTCAAAACTTCGTTATATATGTAATGCTAATAAAATTTCCTTTCAAGCTTATCTGCTTTGAAAATGCCTACACGTTTTGTCACTTGACTAACTGCTAATGCTGGCGATGCAGGCACCAAATGTTCCTGTTCCCGCCCAGACAAAAAGTTTCTTGTTAAACGTCTATGGAGGCATTATTAGGTTGAACTGATGATAGAATCTGTATTTTGTAGGCAGTGAGGGATGAAATTGAACTAGTGTCACATCTTTACCGTCCCGAAAATGATGACTTGTGTAAATATACAAAAGTTAAATAGCAAAAAGTGTATGTTTCCGTATAAGATCTCAATGAAGCATATACACACATTTTTTCCTCCGTAGTACATCACTCGGGGGTCGTTAATAGTGCGAGAAATCGAGGCAAGATATAATCTTGAGTATAATAGAATAATTATGAAACTTTTTTAAAGAGATTTTTTGAAAACTAAGATCAGTTTCATTTTTTAAAAATGATTAACATATAAATCATAATAAAGCAATAATATTCTTAATTCATACCTTATTTTGAAGTTTAATTCTTTTCTTGTCGTTTTTATCGTACTATTTTTGAAATTGACTTATCTCAATCACCGTTGGTGCGCTAATATCTAGCCAATGGAGATAACCTTCTTCATGATTAACCCACCTTTGCAAGTACTTGATGAACCTATTTCTTTATAACTCTAGCTAACTGATTCTAGTTTTCCTGTTTAGCCTGACATGTAATTCACAACACTTGCCACTAAATTAAGTTCTAGTTCAGGTGAGGGAAGTATTACTAGTTCACCAATAGTTGAGACTGATACGGTTACTTCGTTTATAATAGTAGTTGCTTAATAGTGGGAATATCCACATCTTTTCTGTTTCACGTTGTTGTTCACGTTGTGTCAGTGGGAGTTTCCACTACTTGTATTGGTCTATATAAACCGTACAAGACTTGAATAAAAGGCAAGAAAGTATTATCTACTTTATCCTTCTTCTTCTTCTTAATATCTTCTACTTCTAGTACTCTAAATTCTCCATATCAGTGGTATCAGAGACAGGTTTCCTGATGGGGACACGGCAACAGATCAACGCGGAGTTTCACAATGAGGTTCAGGAGGTTCTTGGAAGACATGAATCTATGTTCGACCAAATTCATTCCACTATGCAAACTATCCTTTCAAAGGTCCAAACGTTGGAAGTATCCCACCACAATTCTCACAATGGTCATGAGTATGAGAATCCATTTGGGCATAAATCTTCTTCTTCTGATAATGCCAACAACTCTCACGTCAACAATCCCAATGTCCTCAAGCTTCGCTTCCTAAAGTTTGACGGAATAGATGCCCATGGATGGATATTTAAAGCTGAAATGTATTTCAAATTTCCTGGCATCACACCCGATCACCAAGTGGAACTAGCTACTTTCCATTTGAAAGGTATTGCACTCCAGTGGCATCGATGGTATGAGAAATATCAAGGGCCAATCACGTGGGATGAATTCACAAAAGCATTGTTGTTGAGATTTGGTCCTACTGACTATGAGGATCCATCTGAAGCAATTTCTCGCCTCAAACAAACATCTACGGTTGTAGCTTATCAAGACGAATTTGAGAAACTTTCTCATCGGATTGAAAATTTACCACAAAAGCACTTGGTTGGTTGTTTTATTGCAGGGTTGAAAGACGAAATCAGATTGGATACCAAAATCAAACAACCGCGCAACCTAGCTGATGCAATTGGAGTTGCCAAATTAATCGAGGAAAGAAACACTTTACAGAAGAAAACGGTATCAGTTGCGAAACCAGCTTGGACAAACAAATCAACAAGCATCCTTGGACCTGCTCCTGCAACAAAACCAACAAGTCCCATTCCTCAAGTGCGGCGCATCTCTAATCAAGAAGCCAAGGAACGTCGTGACAAAGGCTTATGCTACTATTGTGATGAGAAATATATTCCGGGACACCGCTGCCAGAAACCACAACTATTTGCAATCACAGACGTTCTCGAAGATGGAGAGGAAGCAACATCCACTATTGAAGACCTACCAGAAATTTCACTACATGCAATCTCTGGAGCTAGCCACCCACAAACTATACGGCTACAAGGTGAACTCAAGGGACGAGACGTGGCGATTCTAATCGATGGTGGTAGTACGCATAACTTCGTGGACCAGCAGTTGGTTGAGAACTTTGACCTTCCAATAACTCATGGGCCTCAATTCCAAGTCACCGTGGCCAACAAATCAAAAATTTCTTGCATAGGAAGATGCTTGAATGTATCGCTTGCAATTCAAGGATTTTATACACAAGCTGATTTTTATATCCTTCCTGTAGTTGCATTTCCAATAGTCTTGGGAGTTCAATGGCTTGCCACTCTTGGACCGGTAGAAACTGATTACAAAAATCTCACCATGACTATTAAAACTAATGACACTGTCCACAGGTTTCAAGGAATCAAACAAGCAGATATGAAGCCATTACAAAGTTTTGATTCCAAAGTCATGCAGGGGAATTGGTTTTGATTACAGCTTATGGCCATTGAAGCAGGTGATCCACCACTCACACATTCTGATGTTCAACATATCCTGGATCAATTTGACGTGGTCTTTGAAATGCCAAAGCAGCTTCCTCCTCCTCGGAGCCATGACCATCAAATTCCGCTTCTTCCTGATAAACCATCTGTCAGTGTTCGACCCTACAGATATCCATATTACCAAAAGACAGAAATAGAGAAACAAGTGAAAGAGCTGCTAGCATCTGGATTAATTAGGCTGAGTAGGAGTCCTTTTTCTTCACCGGTATTATTAGTCAAGAAGGCGGATGGGAGTTGGAGATTTTGTGTTGATTACAGGTCTTTGAATGAAATCACGGTGAAAGACAAGTTTCCCATACCAGTAATTGACGAGCTTCTAGACGAGTTACATGGTTCCACTTTCTATTCCAAACTCGATCTTCGATCCGGCTACCACCAAATAAGAGTCAACAGTAAAGACATACACAAAACGGCGTTTCGGACTCATGATGGCCACTACGAGTTTGTAGTTATGCCATTCGGGCTAACTAACGCCCCAGCCACATTTCAAGCATTGATGAATGAAATATTCCGACCTTATTTACGCAAATTTATTTTAGTATTTTTTGATGACATTCTCGTGTATAGCAGGAATTGGCAGGACCACCTCAATCACCTAACCACAGTCCTTCAAATCCTTCAAGATCATCAGCTATATGCAAAAAGGAGCAAGTGTACTTTTGGGGTCACAGAAGTTGAATACCTTGGCCACATAATTTCCAAAACTGGTGTTATGGTAGACCCACAAAAGATAGCAGCTGTGCGTGAATGGCCCCAACCAACTAATCAAAAAGGAGTTTGTGGTTTTTTGGGACTAGCAGGATACTACAGAAAATTCATCAAAAACTTTGGAAGCATTGCCGCTCCTCTGACCAAACTGTTGACGAAAGAAGGATTCTCTTGGAACCAAGAAGCAGCGGAAGCCTTTGTTAAACTCAAAGAGGTATTGTCCACTTCTCCTGTATTAGCTTTACCTGACTTTTCCCAGGAGTTTGTGGTAGAAAGCGATGCAAGTGGCTATGGAATTGGAGCCATTCTATCACAAAATCAGAGGCCTATCGCTTACTTTAGTGAAGCCTTGAAGGGGTCATCTCTGAGCATGTCCACATATGAAAAGGAAATGTTTGCGATCATTAAAGCAATCAGGAAATGGCGACCTTATCTCCTTAGACGTCCTTTTGTAGTAAGAACGGATCAAAGGAGTCTAAAATTTTTGATAGAACAACGAATCACTACTCCAACCCAAACACGATGGTTACCGAAATTAATGGGATATGACTATAGGATTGAGTATCGGAAAGGACAAGATAATCAAGGTGCGGATGCTTTATCTCGAGTTGAAGCATTTTTTGCTTCATGTGGAGCTTTGCCTACAGAGAATTGGTGGAGCCAGTTGCAGAAAGAAGTCGCAGAGACGGAGTGGTATTCTCATTTGGAGGTTCAATCAAAATCTTGCACCAATAGTCCTTATCAACAAAAACAAGGGGTATGGTTTTTTAAAGATAAAATTTATTTGAATCCTAACAGTTCTTTGATTCCAATTATTTATCGTGATTGTCATGATTCACCTCTGGGTGGACACTTTGGATATTATAAAACTCTTGCTCGAATAAAAGAGACATTTACATGGCCTGGGCTTCAGAAATCTCTGAAAAGCTATATCAAAAGTTGCAGTATTTGTCAGAGAAATAAATATGAGACAATGAAACCAGCAGGATTACTCCAACCTCTTCCAATTCCAACATCCATTTGGTCAGAAATATCCATCGATTTCGTGGAAGGGCTGCCGTCTTCAAAAGGATACACTGTTGTCATGGTTGTAGTCGACCGATTATCCAAATATTGTCATTTTGTTCCGCTCAAACACCCCTTCACTGCAGTTAGCGTGGCCATTGAGTTTGCTTCCAACATCATTAAACTTCATGGCATGCCTAAATCCATTGTAAGTGATCGAGACAAAGTGTTTATCAGGACCTTTTGGTCGCAATTATTTAAATTGCAGGGAACTGAACTCAATATGAGTTCTAGCTATCACCCTCAATCAGACGGACAAACAGAAGTCATTAATCGAATATTGGAGCAATATTTGAGGTGTTTTACAGGGGAGCAACCTCGGAGATGGGTAGAATGGTTAGCATGGGCAGAACTAAGTTACAATACCAGTAAGCATTCATCTACTGGAATATCGCCCTTTGAAGCTGTATATGGAAGGCCTCCTCCTGCCATAATTCCTCATATTCCTGGAACCACTCAAGTTGAGGCTGTAGATGAGTACTTGAGAGACAGAACCATGATATTGAAAGACTTGCAGAGGAACTTGCAGCTTGCCCAAGAACGCATGAAGAATCAAGCAAACAAGCGGCGAAGAGAAGTGCAATTTCAGGTCGGGGATCTCGTATATTTGAAATTGCAGCCTTATCGTCAAAAAACTGTGGTTTTCCGAAGCTCTTTGAAGTTGTCTCCACGATTTTTTGGACCCTTTGAAATCACTGAGAAGATAGGTCCAGTGGCCTATAGACTTCGTCTTCCAGAAGGAGCAAGAATTCATGATGTATTCCACGTCAGTTTATTGCGCAAACACCTGGGTGATCGTCCTCCTCCTCAGCCGATTTTACCTCCAATTATTGATGAATCTATCATCCTCCCAGTTCCTGGAAAAATTCTAAACCAAAGAGTAGTTCAAAAAGGAAAATATCGCCCTGTTCATGAGGTTTTGGTGAAGTGGCAAGGGACCTCTGACGCGGACGCTACTTGGGAAAATCTTCGTCGTCTTCGACGCACACATCCATCATTTTTCCTTGAGGACAAGGAAAGTGCAAGGGGGAAGGACTGATACGGTTACTTCGTTTATAATAGTAGTTGCTTAATAGTGGGAATATCCACATCTTTTCTGTTTCACGTTGT
>JAOTAY010000002.1:33243932-33271145 GCA_025629805.1 Erythroxylum baracoense | reverse complement strand
TAATAATTAGATAATTAATTTCTAATAATAATAATAAGTTCAAAATTTATAATAAATAATAATAATAATAATAATAAATTAATAATAATTAGATAATTAATTTCTAATAATAATAATAAGTTCAAAATTTATAATAAATAATAATAATAATAATAATAATAAGTTTATAATAATAATAATAATAATAATAAGTTTATAATAATAATAATAATAATGATGATGATGATGATGATGATGATGATGATGAGTTTAATAATATAATTAAGAATAACAAATTGCTTATGTAGGGGGAGGGGTATTTCTAACATTTCTTTATATGTTTTGTTTTTGTGTCTGGGACAAAAAATCTTGTACTACAGTCTTGGAAGAAATAAAAAATTTCTGTCTTTGTCCTCTAACGACGGAACGAAAATAGGTGAGGACAGCAAGCAAACACAGCTATGGACAGGATTATTTTGTTCTTGTCCTCTGTCTTCGTTGGTGAAGACACCAACCAAACACTACGTAAGTAAACTTATGGAGACTATCACACATGCATTTATAGTTAATATTATAAACTTTTCTTATAAAGATGTTTCTTTCAACAAAATGGGCATTTGGAATATTAATTGTATATTTATGAAATTCTAGCTGTGATGATTGTGCAAGTGATCCTTTGACTTGAGGTCACCAAAGTTATCTTGTATAAGGATTATTATATTTTAATACTACTTATGACCTATTTAATCATGGGTTGTTCAATCAGTAGTCATTGGATGCAGCATAAGCTATATGGAAGTAATTGCGTGATCAAAATAGGATTCATTATCCTAAAGTAATTAATGAGAAAGTTCTGTTGTTCTCGATTAATATTTGATTCGTGAAATCTTTGACCAAGCTGGAATGACGATTTGTAAATAGTTTACAAATTTTATTAATTGAATTAATGACTAATGACAAAGAACTAATATGATTGAATTAAAAATAGAGTAGATATTAATTTCATCCTTTATGTCTAATCGTAACATTGTATGATCAAATAATTGAATTATACGAAAAAATCATACGCAAAAAAATTCGTCAAAACTGTTTTGACATTCTTAAATATTTGGGTAGTTATGATACATTGCTAGACGTCAATCTTGATTTATGATTATAAATTATTTAATTAGGAAATTAGAGATAAATTAAAAGGAGTTTTAATTTATGTAATACTAATTATTAATTATAATTATATTTTATAACCATTCTCAACATATTTGGGAACCTAAAGGTTTTTACATATAAAATGGGTTAAAGAGGGTAAAGTTATTTTAATCAATTGGACTTAATTGTAAAGTTTTCATAACTTTATAATTAAATGTGAGGTATTTGATAAATAAGGATCAATAT
Organism: Erythroxylum baracoense; assembly: GCA_025629805.1. NCBI lineage: Eukaryota > Viridiplantae > Streptophyta > Magnoliopsida > Malpighiales > Erythroxylaceae > Erythroxylum > Erythroxylum baracoense. The sequence goes on along the minus strand of JAOTAY010000002.1, from coordinate 33,269,774 downwards.
AAGATATTGATCTAATTTAGGCATAATTGGTATTTACTTAAAATATAATTGAAATTATAATTTAATTTTAATTATATTACTAAAATGTCCAAAACTTATTATAAATATGCTTAAGTTCTAATGGAGCTAATACTTATTATTTAACCCTCTCTGTAAGAGTTATAAAGTTCTCTCAGCTCATTCTGTGGATACCGTTAGACACCAGACATTTGTGCAGCTACGGTGATTGAGACAGATTGATTTTAGAAACAATTCGAAGGATATGACAAGACAAAGATTAAGCTTTAGAATAAGGTCGAATTAAATTTTCGCTTCATTATGATTTATGTTAATCATTTTATAAAATTAAAAAGATCTTGATTTTCTAAAAATAAAAATATGATAATGTTTCGTAATTATTCTATTGTGATCACTCGTGGAGCTATTGACGGCGAGTCGAGCAACGCATGGTGAAGGACTGCGAGAGGCGGCAGAAAAACCCCAGAAAACCTGATCTGGAAAACAGTGGGGCGAACATGAAAACCAAGGTCATTTAGTAAACTTACCTCTTATGCTCCAAGGGTTATCTATTATTTCCATAATGTAACCTATAAAATCAATCTTTTACTTGTAAGAAAGGCAAATATAATGTAGTAATTTCAATTTACTATTAATATTTATTTATATAATGTATCCATTAAAAATTCTCAAATTTTTTAACGAAATGCAAATTTTATATTGATCATAATTAATTTGCCTAGTTAGGTGCATTAATCTTTGCACTTTAACTCATAAATTACATTTGAATTGTAGAAGCACCAATAAGACGCATTGGCCTTTATAAATAAATGGCACGCAGCAATAATTCGTTCACATTAGTTTAACAGTTCAGAACATTTAAGTGAATTTTTAAAAAAAAGTTTCAACTTCAGAAATATTGTTTTTGGCATATCAAAATGAACAGAAAATGGAATGGAACTCCATCTGAGAGAGTAAAAAAAGTTTCACAATTCGAAGGAATAACATGGTAATCCAATAATAACAGGATAAAAGGATATACGATTGTCATATCCAAAGATACAAAAGTAGTTGCGTGAAGATCTCTGTCATTATACACCACTCCAAAGATCTTTTTAATGGCTGTGATTGTTGAGGAACTTGACAATAAGTTTATTGACCTTCTTTGGAAGCTTTTCATGAATGAAATGGTTCCCTTCTTTAACGAAGATGACGTCCAAATTAGGCACAAACTTCTTCACTTGTCCGCTTCTTATGTAAGTATCGATGCCAGGGAACTTCAGCAAATAGTCTTTCTCGCCCATGATCAGTAGCGCTGGAGCTGTAATATTCGGATTCGTGATTCCAAGATCTCTCCCCATACTCCTGTACATTAATTAATGGTCAAATTAGCTGTTACCGTTGACGTTTCTATTAAATTACTAGCTAAAGCATGTATAATGTCTTAATTAAGCTTTCAGTTTGCACTTGGGAGCAAGAAAATGTGCATATGATATAGCTACTTGGCAAATCTGTAGTACCTGTACGGAACCTGTAATGGAAATCTGAAACCAGACTTCTCGTATAAGCGTGCATAAACTTCAAGATCTTTCTCCGAGAACCAAGGAGGTAGAGGTGCCGATGAGTCAACCAGATCCATGATCTCCTGGTCACCTCTTGCTATTGGAATCTCAGACCCAGAGAACATTATATAGATTTTTTTAATCACAGTCTTAACATTGAATCTGGCAAAATCAGCTTCAGCCCGACCTGGCTCCTAGAAAATGTAGTTATAGAATTAAGACATCAATATAACAGAAGCTTTTGATTGGTCAAGGCAATACGCTAACTTGTGGTCACATAACTCTGCCAAAGAAGAAGAAATTGATGAATTGACTGATGCCTCTGTTTCCCAAAATCATTCATTAACAAAATTTGTTAACTCCATACGACTATGGCATACCTGCCATCTTTTGATGTAGAAACCTTCGGGGAGGTATTGAGTTGGATCAGAACTTGGTCCTGGAAGCGTGAAAGGGCTACCTAAAGTTACAATTCCACATACTCTGTGTGGGTGAAGAATGGCTACAACATGCACTGGTACGCCCCCAAAATCCTTTCCCACAAGAAAGACCTGAGAGAAAAAGGCAAAGTAAATCAGTGATAAAATCTTATTATCAAAAAAAAAAAAGCTATTCTTTGTTCCAAGTTCCAAAAGGTAGTCTTTAATTAACCGAAGGAGGTTGTGCAATTAATAGTTCATACACCTTACTGATACCAAGCGTGTCAAGAAGGGCAACAACATCGTCTACAAGGTCCATGTAGGTCCCTTTCTCTGGTTCAGCTGGCTGCTCCGATAGTCCATATCCTCTGTAATCAATTGCAATTGCTCGGTAGCCCGCATTTGCCACGGCCACCATTTGGTATCTCCATGTGTACCAAATTTCCGGGAATCCATGGAGGAACAACAATACCTTTGAACCTACAAATAATGAAACTTATTTAAGTATAAATATACTGGGCGTGAACTAAGATGGTATCACTTAATTTTTATTGAACGGTCTCAATTTTTGTTAGACATCACTTAAAAACCAGACTCGAGAAGTTTCTGCCATTTTCACACACCCCTCTCTCTTTCTCCCTGTCTCAAACCCACCACCCGAGGCAACACCAACTTCAGCATCATCGTCATCTCTACCATCATTTGTGATGGTTCTTTCTTTCTCCATCTCTCAAACCCAGCTTATGCGGCAACACCACCTTCAGGACCATCGCCACCTCTACTACCATATGTGATGGTTCTGGCGAAAACCCACGGTGTCCGGTCCTCAATCATCGAAAATTTTTATTTAGCACATTCTAGTTCAGCTAGGCATTAAAGTTTTGCAAATCTCACACCTGCTAGTATTCGTTAAAAGAAAAATTAGACGAAAAAACAAATAACAAAGTTGTCATAGATAGGTCAAATTACCGGTTCCAATCTGTGCTACATGGAGTTTTAGTCCTCTTACTTCAACATGGGAGTGTTTGATTGGCTCGAAAGTTGGAAGAGCCGATACGTTGATCCCAAAGAAGAGGACGAATATCAATTTGTATATACCACAAAGACGTGGGCAGTTAGAGCTTGTGGCCACCATTGTTTGACTTTCTAGTAACCGTATACAAGTAAAATTGATAACTAAGGATCCCCAGCCTGCACAAAAATCTGAGTGAACAGGATTAGGAGGCAGAAGCTCACTACTTAAATAAGCTAGGATGGTGGTCCAAAGTATACTAAGGTTATCAATAATTGTTGTTCAGATCGGTCCAGTCAACAAAAAGTGGCAGTCAACAAAAAGAGGCAGACTTTCAATATTTTAAGGATCGTGTAAATAAAAAAAAGGAAAAACAAACTAGAGAAATGGACACTGTACATTGCGTAATTGTAACAATGATATGAATAATTTATTGGACTTGGTATCGAATTGGGATTTGATACAGTACTGTATTAATACCGGTCAATACCGAATATCGTTTCTGATAATTTTTTAAATTTATAAAAGAGTCTTTGAATTTTTTAAAATTTGCAAAATAGTCTTGAATTTTTAATCATGTCTCTAGAAATCAAAATAATAAATAATAATCACAATTAATATGAAATAACAATAATTTTCACATATTTCACATATAAATAATAACCACAATTTATATGAAAAAGACAATCATTATCATATATAAATATAAAATTAAGAACAATATAAAATATTTAAAATATCACAATTTCAATTTTCATTATATAATAAATAATAATTACATTAAAACATTCAATTAAAACAATAATAAATATCCTTAACTCTTAAATTATGATAATTTACAACAAGAGTTCGTGATAAGGAAACAATCAAGTAGAATTGAAACATGAAACAAAAATACATATTATTTAATTTACTATCAATTAAATATATTATATATTTAATTAATTAAAATTAATCATTTCTAAAATTATAAATATCTTAATTTAATTTATAAACTTAATTTAATAATTATTAATAAATATAATTAAATTTAAAAATATTTCTAAAATATATATTTAAAATAAAATTTGATTTAATAATTAAAAATATATAAAATAAATATAAGCTTATAAATAATAATTTTTAAAATATTTATTTTTAAAAATAAAATATTTTTATTAAGACTTTATTAATAAATATTATTTAAAAGATTAAAATAAATTTAAATAAAATAATTTATTTTTAATTTTATTTAATGTATAATTATTATTAGTAATAAAATATTTATTTTATTTTAAAAATAAAAAATAAAAAATCAAAATAAAAATTTAACTAAATAATAAATTAAAAAAGCTTTAAAAAAAGGATGGTGGGGAGAGTGAGAGGCGGGAAGGATAAATTTTAAATTTTTTTTGAAAATTTTTGCAATTTAGTCCTTATATTTTTTAAAATTTTTGGTACCGATCGATACCGGCCGGTATTTAAACCCGATACTATTTACCCTTGTTTCGTACTGGCCGGTACAGTACAAGATCCATTTCTTTGGTAAGTTGTCTACAATGCAGTAAGTATTAATAATAAGTAACTAATTTTAGTTCGGTGATGGGCTAGAAAGGTTATGGTATTAGGTAGCGTTTTATTATAAGCTCAAAAATTGAACAAGAATTCCAAGTATGGCAGTCAATATTATCATAATTTGTTAGTGTCTTCAATAAATAAAATTATTAAAGACTCTTAAATCTGAATCAATAAGTAGAATAATAAATAAATCAATTTTACAATTCTTATGACTTTATGTTTGCCTTTTTATGACGAATATGTGGGAATGTTCATTAATATTGACAACTAAAAGTAAATATATAGTAGAATCGTTGTTATTAAGTCACTCCAAAATTATTGTGAGGGTCAAACCCATAAAATTTAGGCTATTCAAGTATCCTAATATTTAATATAAATTGTGATAAAGAATTCCATGAGAGTTAAGGTTATGTTTATTCAACAATTTTCTTAATATGTCTTTTTCTTCGTAATAAAAAAAAATCATTAAGGAGAAAAAGTTTAGTGTACATATATGGAGAGGGACTGTCCCACGTGAGATAAAACTACAAGTATTACACTATAGAACATAGTAGAACAAAATGACAACGTTTAGAGTCACATAAGGAGAAGTTATGTGATGTCGTATTTGTAATTAGGATAAAACATCTCCCACTTTCTCAAAACTTTAGACAATTACTCAATTGGGTAAGAAACACTTTGGAGGCACAACATTACGAAGGCGATGCAGTGATTCTTCTATCCATCTCTCCACTCAGAGGGATTTCTCATCTTAGGTAGGAGATCATTTTTTAAAGGTTTTGTGAATCTCCAAAGACTAACGAGCTTCATTTGAATATCAGGGGTATGGAAGGGATAACAATGCACCTTCTTAACTCGGCTGGTGAGGCGGTAGACCTAGAGGAGGTAAGCCAAAATACACTCAGATACTTAGAGTTGAGTCAGATTCCTTCTAATCTTCATTTGTCTCCTTCTTTCATGAGTGGGTGAATTCGAGAATCTACTTGGGCTCCGAAAATAGCTATGCATGAGTAATTATTTTCTTCACCGTATCCCTGATTGTATGAACCAACTGTAGGATTATGTGATCTATGAATAATCATTGAGGACTATATTCTCCATAAGAGAGCCAGTCCTCTACTACAATATATTTCTAATTGATTTATAATCAGTTGTTCCCTAATATTTGCAATAGAGAGTTCTATAAGAGAGAGTAAAGTGTTTGATCTCCCTTTAAACGTTCGATTGTTTCTCTTATTCCAAATTGCTTGAAGACAAGTAGCAACTGTGACCATAAGTATATCCTTATCATAATTAGAGATATGCGGTTGAGATATCTCCAGCAAGATATCAGTGAGGCTGCAATAATTAGTACCAGGGGCATATAGACTAGAGATTCTAGTCCACACCTCTTTAGAGAAACCACACTCAAAGAAGAGATGATCTCTGGTCTCCTCCTTTAGGTTGCAAAGAATACAAATCTTAGAAGAGGATAGGAATTTCAGTCTATTCATAGCGTTGAGCCTGTTCAACATAGCTATCCAAAGGAAAAAGTTTGCATTTAGTTTGAGAACCTTGCTCCAAATTGGGGAACATCATCCTAATCTTATAACTGCCCCATCCATAAGCTTTTTAGCTTTCCTATTAGTGATTTCTGATACAGGTACCCCATCCCATAAGTATGTATTATTCTCCCCGAGGCTTCTTTATTGAGGAATGGGCAAAAGTCTTAGTTCTTTTGAGGAGAGCATTTAGTTGTCATTTCTAATTATTTTCTTAAGCTTAACTCTCTTAGAGAACCTTCCTAATAATGATCTTGCCAACTAATTATGAATTAAAGCCCCTTGATCTGTCCAGTTATCATACCATAGAGAGATTCTTTCTCCTGCTCCAATTTGACAATTAATATACTGCTAAACTTCTTCCCTCAATATGAGAATTTGGTTAAAGAACTAAGAGTAACTGTCTTTGATTCTTATAGCCCAAAAACTCTCACCTTTTAATATGTAAATATGAATCCATTTGATCCATAATGATTGTTTTTGTTTTTCACTTAGGATTTTCCAAATCCTCTTAGTTATAAGTAATATATTTTTCTTACCGATTGACTCTAAACCTAACCTACTTGCCTCCTTCGGTTGACAAATATGCTTCCAATTCACTTTTGCAATTCCTTTCTCACCTTTTCCTTTTCCCTATAGAAACTGCTTCATTAGTTTTTCCTAAAGTTTTAATAAGACCTTTGGAGAGGAATATGTAAGAGCACCAGTAAGTTTACATTGATATAATTACCGGCTTCAGCAGCTGAAGTTTACCTCCATAGGACAAGGCTATATTATTCCAAGACCGCAATCTTTTCTGAAATTTTCTATTAAAGGAATACATTCACGAAATCTTAGTCTTCTAGATGAGATAGGAATGCCCAAATATATAAGAAGTGGATCTTTTTTTTCCTTGCTAGTAGCTTGTGATGAGGAATTTGATAGGTGAGCAACACTTTTAGAAAGTAAGAAGTAACTTTTATGAAAATTGATACACAGTCTAGATAACTCCTTAAAAGTATGGAGTGTAATCATCAGTAGGGAGACTGAATGAGCATTTTCCCTGCTCTGAAGAATAAGATCATTTGCAAAATATAAGCTAGTTAGTGAAAGCTTCTTACATTTGGAATGGTATCTGAAGTTAGAGTCAGTTGAAGTGTTGTTCTTCAGTATAAGGGTCATAACCTCCATGCAAATCAGGAATATGTAAGGAGAGAGAGGGTCCCTTTTCCTAAGTCCTTTTTTTCCTTAAACATCTCTGTAGGGCTTCCATTAATCAATATTCCATAAGAGGCAGTGGTAATGCATTCTTGAATCCATGTGATAAACTTTTGTGGAAATTTCATAACCTCTATAGTCTGTAGCAGGAAGCTTCAGTTAACACTATTAAAAGCTTTTTGCAAATCCACTTTAATAATACAATTTTGAGGACTTTTGCTTCTTGTGTACCCTTTCAAAAACTCTTGCAATAAAAGGATATTATCCCCAATATTTCAACTACTCATAAATGCACCTTAATTCTCACTAATAAGTAAATGTAGAACATCCTTCAACCTAGTTGCCAAAATCTTGGCGAAGATCTTATAGAGGAAATTAGTACATGAAACAGGTCTGAAATCACTCCAAGTGGTCGGGTTAGAACTCTTAGGGACAAAACAATGAAAGGTCTTATTAATCTCTTTAAGCAAGACACCATTTTGGAAAAACTCCTGTACAAAATCTTTAACTAATCTCCCTATGTTACTCTAAGTTTTTTGAAAGAAAAGCCTATTCAATCCATCTATACTTGGAGGCTTAGATCCATTCATATTAAAAACCACCTTCTTTATTTCTTGATCCGTGACAGGTCTAATTAGCAATGAAGCTTCATGTTCAGGAATCTTGGCTGTAACAAAATACCTAAGGTCCACTCCATTAATTGCAGAAGGACCTTCTGTGCCTAAGAGATTTTGATAAAAATTCCTAGCTTCCTTTGCAATTCCATCTTGCCCAAATACAATTTCCCCATATTCAGTTTTTATGGACGTGATTATGTTAACATTTCTTATAGCTGTTACTGAATTGAAGAAAAATTTTGCACATCTATCCCCATCCTTAATCCAATTAATTCTAGCTCTCTACTTCAATATAAAATAGTGATTATCTACTATTTGCAAATAATTCTTAAGGGCTTCCTTCTCACCTATAGCTAATGTACAATCAGTAGGGCCAGCTGTCAAAGATTTTTGAATTTTTGAAATCTTGTTTCTTGCTATTTCTATCTCCTTTATGGAATTCTGACCTCTCCTTAAATTTAACAACTTCAATTCCTGTTTAAAAGCCTTGAGCTTTTGCAAACAAATATACTGCTTAGTACCATAGATCTCATACTCCAATCCCTTAGAAATTACTTCTTGAAAGCCCTCCACATTAACCAGAAAATTGTTGAATCTCAAAGGGTAATGAAGTCTAGTCATTTTAAACAAATTATTAACCTTAATAGGAGTATGATCAGAAATTCTCGGGTTTAAAAAATTGGCTGAGCTTTTTGAAAAAGTACTTAACCAGTCCACATTCACCATACCTCTATCTAGCTTTTTCTAGATGAACCAGTTAGAACTTTGTTTGTTAGACCAAATGAACCTATGACCTTTAGATTTTAAATCTATTAATTCCACATCCTGTATGCAATCAAACATATCAGAGGTGTAGTTGAGTAGGTTACAATTCCCTTCCGCCTCGGATTTGTATAGGGTGGTGTTAAAGTCCCCACTAACTAGCCAAAAATCTCTAACTGAAGCTTTGAGTCTTCAAAGGGAAGTCCATAGCTTAGTTATTTGAAACAGTGTGTTGAAATAGCAGACAAAAGTAGCTAAAACATAAGAATTTTCCATTTTGAAATTAAGTTTTGTGTGAATAAATTGCTGACTGGTTTCTAAAACTTCCACTTCTAAGAGATCACCATCATCATCATCATCATCATCATCATCATCATCATCACCCAGTTTGAAATCCCGCAATAAAGCGGAGTCTGGGGACGTCTGATAGTACGCAGCCGTACCCCTATATAGTAGAGAGGCTGTTTTTGGTAGACCTACATGCAAATGTGATAATGAAAAAGTGATGCAGGCTAACAAGGGTAAAAAGGGAAAACTAGATATGTTAAAAAGATGGGGTAAAAGAGTTGCAAACAAATACGTTATGACATGAAATTAAATCCGGATATAAACAAATAAATAAAGAAAAAAGGAAAGGAAATAGAAACAAAGGATATACCTAATATGGAGCCCAACTATGCTAAATACCTGATAGGTTGCAACAGATTCGGCTCTACTCATCTCTATGTGGGCTAGGAGTTCTGGTGCTGCAACCTTGTGTTTATGACAATCCTACAGTGTCCGACATCCTTGTTGGACCTTTCCCGTACACCTGTGCTGAAAACACAAATAGTGTGACAGAACGATTGGTCTACAACTTGCAAATTAGAAAAGATAGATTTAACTTCCTACGCGGTGAATACAGTGTGCGAGTGTTACAGTAAACAACTCATAATACACTTACTCAACTGTCTTGGTGTACTTTAAAGGGTTTCCCTTACCCTTATCCTATTCAGCTAAAATTTTCTATTTCTAACCACTTTCACAGTAAGGGCTAACTCTTACATATCTTTCTTAACTACTTTCCTCCAGGTCTTGTATGGCTTGCCTTTTCTCCTCTTGTAGCCATTAAGAATAATTTGCTCACATCGTCCTACCGGAGCATCCGAGTGCCTTCTGCTCACATGCCCAAACTACCTAAGCTTGGTCCCTCTCATCTTATTGGCAATACTGGTCACCTGTAGTCTGTCTCCCACCACACGATTTCGGACCTTATCTCGCCTAGTAATGTCACACATCCACTGAAACATATACATCTCTACTATCAACAATTGGCTTGTATGTTTACTTTTAATGGGCCAACATTCTGCTCCATATAACATGGTTGGCTGAACCATCATAAACAATAATAATCCTCCCATAAGTATGAAATTGGTGGTTTGTGAGAAACTACCATTTGCTATTCAAACAACTTAATTTATTTATATTCGCTTCTTTAATTTTGGTTTCCAATGTACAAAATAACAAAGGCTTTTCCTTTAGAACAAAATCCCTTACCGTATTAAGCTTAGAAGGGTTGTTTATTCCTCTTACATTCCATATTATCAGGGTCATATGAGATTACTTTTCCCTTTATGGCCTTTTTTGCTGCTCGTGTTGCTCTTCCAAGAGATTACTTGTTTAAACTGTTCCTCTTGAGTTACTCCTCTCTGTTGTTCTTCCATCTGTTGAGTTTGCTCATTTTGTTAGAGTTCATGGTCTCTATGGCAAGGATTATCCCACTACTTTCCATTTCATTGTCCCTCTGATTCCCTAATGATTTATTTGAAGAACTTAATGTTTGTTGTTGAATTCCCATTGGCTGAACTGAATCTGGAATATTATCCACTTGGACTCTCTCACCATTTGTGGGCGGTTCCCTTTCAACCTGAACAAAATTACTTAGGCTTTTATGGTCATCTAATATATGTTCTGCTTCCACCAACTCTTTGTTATCTTAAAGATTAATCTTTTCCAATCCCATCACCTCCCAATAGTCTCCTCTAGTGAAAACTCTCCCTGTTGGTTTCCATTCTTTGCCTTGTGCTTTTAGAGAAGGTTTCCATTTGTATGTAACCAATACCTTATCTTCTCAGATGTTCATCTACCAACCTTGGGATAGGAATGTTGTCTTTCATTTCCTTAGAAATATCCATACTCACACATAATCGTGCAAATCCAACCCGTTTTCTTAAAAGAATGTTTTTGTCAATACGGATTGGTTTTCCCAATTAACTAATTAGCATACTCAAACCTTTAGTTGTCTGATATTCTAAATGAATGTTATGGATATTCACCTATAAAGGAATGTTTTTCAATTTAATTTTATCTAATTCCATGCCCGGTTGCCAATTTTGAAGAAATAAAGGAAGTTGAGAGATGTGCTAAGGGCCTTCTTCAATTACCTTTTGAGCTTTCGATTTGGAGGAGAATGTAAAGATTAAGTTATCTTCCTCAGTTAGCATAACATCCATTAGTCCTCTCCCTTTCCAATTTCTTTAGGTCCATGCTTGTATCACAGGAAAAAAAGGCCTCTTAGTTATAAAAAACCAACAAGCGCAACATCCTATATCCTAGCACCTTCCTGCAGAATGTCTAGATTTGGAGCCACCGTTAGCTTTCCTTCAATATCAACAGGTGGACAGTAGATCAAAGAAGAGTCAGAATTGTCACTCACAACCTATTTCTAGGTCTTTCTAGCCCCTTTAATATGTTGAAACACACTGTCAGATGGAGTAGAAGGTTTAGGAGGAATGGCAGAGGCTGGGGGTGAAATAGTTTGATTTATAGAGTGGGATGGAGAAGAAGAGTTGGCTGTAAATTTTGTAGCAAGTTGAGAAGGGGGTGAGGGAGTAGAGTGGGGAAACGGGGTGGTTGAGGGTAGCGATGGGAAGTCTGTCTCCATTTTAGTTATAAATGGAAACTAATGATGTTTTGTTTTGTAGGTCATCAAAGAAAGAACAATGCTTGAAGGAAAACAAGATAAAGTCAATCGACAAGAGGGAACCCGTAATGGAGGAAAGTAAAGAAGGTTGAAATGAAGCAGATCTAAGGTTAGGGTTGGTTGTGAGCATGAAATGTAAGAGATATGTAAGAGCTTCTCTCACATATCTCTATGTCTTGCTAACTTGCTTTTGATATTAATTACTAGATTATGATGGAATAACTTTGTTGAGAAATAATCAAATCAAATTATCCATGAAAACTAATTCTTATTATTACATCATTTTTCAAGTAGGGTAGCTTGGACATTAATTTTCAACATTATATCTATAGGTCCAAGAAATGATATTACATCATTTTTCAAGTAGGACGTAGTTTTTTAGGGCAACCAATCCTAAAGTGCTCAAATTTTGAAAATTTTCAATTTAATGCTCAGGCTTCTAAAATTTTAAATTGAATAAACAACCTTTTAAAACTTTAACAATTCAGTTCAAAACATTAGTTTTTGCTAATATAACTAATAGATGGACATCCATGTGGCATTTAGTAAATATGCCACATCATCAAAAATAAAAATTTGACCTGATATATACAAGCTTTAAAAGGCTAGTAACTAAATTGAAAACTTTAAAAATTCTGACACTAAATTGAAAAAATTTTAAAAGGATAGAAAGTTTTGAATATGTTATCCTATCTTTTTTGTTACATCATTTTTCAATTAGGGTTGCTTACTTATACTCAGGTAGGGGACTAGGAAATGATGTTACATATTAGAAGGATATGCACTCCCCTTAAGTTAAATATAAGGGAAATTAGGTTAAAGAAGGTAATAAAGAGGAAATCGAGAAAAAATAGGAAGAAGGGAAGTTCTTCTTAAGGGGCCTTTACATAATGCCTATAGTTACTAAATTTCCCCAATAAGTAATAAGTAGTCTTCAAGTTTATCCCTAGTGATAAAGTAGTAGTTTTGGGTATACTTAAAACTAAACTCTCACAAAAGAAGTTAACGAAGCTTAAATTAAATGGATCTTGGTGTTCTTTTGTCTCAAACTATGATCATCATCTTTATGCGAAAGTAGTAGTGACTTTTAACATAAGAAGGATTAAGTTTGAGCTTATGCATTATAGATCTTAGCATATCCATATTAAAATTCTACTCTATAGAGAAAAAAAATCTGAAAAGTGACTTTTATGTGTGATTTGAATTACAAATTCCAAAGGGAAGAGCTATAAAGCCATCAACTTAACATCAAACCTAACATCTAAAATCCTTAGATGGTGTTTGGTGACTTCAATAGTAAGTTGCACTAGACTGAGGTTAGGGGAATTCGAATTTGATGAATTTCTTCTTGGATTTTAGTAGCTATATTATAGAACTTGGACTTATATCCTTTATCTCTAAAGCCACATAAATCAACAAGCAATCTAATAACTAGTTCATTTAGAAAATCATTAATCGAGAACTTGTGTATAGGGAATGGTTAAAAAATGTCTAGCTAGCAAGGCAATCTTAGATCATTCTCCAATATTGATCCATAAAATCTTTGAGATTGAAAGGAAAACTTCCCTATTTAGATTCAACAATTACTTGGTAGAGAATGAGGGATTTATGGAGGTAACTAAAATGGGAATGTATAAAGAGATACATGGACACAAAACTTCTGTTTATTTTTAAAAATTAGATAGTATCAAAGAAGAGTTTAAAAAATTGAAAAGGGAGACCAGCTCTTAGACTCTTTTATTGATGAAGCAATCAAGGGAATTTTGTATAACATTCAAAAGCAGGTTTATAAGCATTCTAGGGATGGTTGGTGGTTAAATCATAAGAGATGGGTTATTGAAAACTACTATAGAGCATAATAGTTCCATTTTATGAAAAAAGGGTTAGATTTAGTTGGTTAAAAAAGGGGGATTACAACACAAAGTTTTTCTATAGCTTAGTCATGTCCAGAAGAAATACAAATAGATTCAAATTCTTAGTAGACTAGGATGGTAAATAGATATCATCTCAATATTTACTTAAAGAGGTGTCTTACTATTACTTTAAGGAAACCGTGGGGGTACAAGATGAGAGATACTTTTCTATCTCATTACTGTCATCCTTCATTAATCATCAATTTTTTAATGAGATGAACTAACTTCTCAACTCATCTTTTGATTGAGAATAAAAAAATATTATTTGAAATGAACCTTGAGAAAAGCCTCAAGGCTTGATGGCCTAAATAAGAAGTTCTATCAAAAAGCTTGGCTTGAAATAAGAGATATTATCATCAAAGTTGTGCTAGAAGTATTTGAATCAAGTAAGCTCCTCAAAGATATAAATGAAACTTTCATTTTTTTAATTACAAAATGCTCTATCCTTTGGGAAATTTAGGTCCATTTTTATATTATAATTTCATATATAAGATAATTTCAAAACTCCTAGCTAAGAGGTTAAAGAAAGCTTTAGCTCCTATAATTAATCTAGCTCAGGTTACAATATTGGAAAAGAGGCATATAGGTGATAACATTCTATATCACATGAGCTATTCAAGGTTTACTCAAAGAATAAGTCACCTAGCAACAATGCAATCAAATTTGACCTGCACAAAGCATATAAGTCACTAAGGTGGACATTTATTGAGCAAATATTAGAGGTGTTTAACTTTCTCCTTACATTCAAAAACTGTATAACCATATGCATCACCTCACCATTTTATTCAGTTCTAGTAAATGAGGAACCCTCCTAGTTGTTTTAAGGCAAGAAAGGAATCAAACAAGGGGATCCTTTGTTCCCTTACATATTTGTATTATGCATGGAGGTTCTATCTAGATAATTGAACCATACTATTTTTATGTTGTCTCGTTTTAGTTCCATAGTAAGTGTAAAAGCTTGAGGATCACACATCTCAAGTTTACAAATGATTTATTACTACTTGTACATGCCCATAACCAATTACTATCCACTCTTATGAGAACATTACAAGATTTTTAGGGCTTTTAAGGTTATCTGTCAATAAATCGAAGAGTTATCTCATAGTTTCTAAGAGTGCATAACACTTATCCCCTTGACTTTCTATGATTACTAAATGTTAAGTTAAAGCTCATCCTTTCGTTTATTTAGGGTTACCAATTACCACAAGGAGATTATCATCTAATGAATATGTTCCTTTGATTAAGAAGGTTCAGAAAAGGATAAACTCTTAGAGCAATCAATTCCTTTTCCATGTGGTAAACTATTGCTTATCAATTTTATGGTTAGTTCGACACTTGTAAGAGCTCACATTTCAAATTTGCAAAGGGCTAATCAAAACCTTAGAAAAAAATGACGCAACGAATCTTGTAGACTGGTATAATAAACTTAAATTTTAAAGATAAGGTGAGATGGAAAAAGGTGTGCAAAGCTAAAGAAAGAAAGTGTGTATGTGTGGGAAGGGGGTCTATAAGTGTTACTAGTCAGATTATGCAATAAGATCTAAAAGTAAAATAGGGTATGGAGAATTTTAACTAATATGGTACAATTTATTCATACTTTTTATCAAAAGAAAAGAGTTTTTGGGAAAAGAAGGAAAAATAAGATAGTTCTCATTTCTTTACCCAGTTATTGAGAGCTAAGAATTCCATTTCGATGTTTATTTAATATGTGGAGGGGAATGAATAAAAAGCTTCTCTATATTTTGAGAGATAGGGCAAGATAGGAGTATCAAATGATGTTCAGCTTTCTCAAACATAACTATCATTTTCTGAGGGATGCAAATGTTAGTAAGTGGATAATCGATATCCACTAGAGAAATTGTTCAAGAGAATAACATAAATTCTCCCTAATTATAATCCCAACGTAGAAAGGGAGGACTCTTATCAAAGAAATTTACAAATTTATCTTTCAGGGAAAATTTAACTAGAGAGGGGGAAAAGGTTTGTCAGAACAAAGTTGTGTGGGATAAAAATCTCCCTCTAAAGGTCTCTTTCCATCCCTAGCTGCTGTGTTGTGACTTAATTCCTACTCTTAATAGGCTAACTAATAGGTGTAAATTATAGAATGTTTTTTAAGAGTTAGAGTATATTTTTAGTATTTTCTTATATGATAATCATATGTTTAAGACTTAGATTTATGCTCTTCTTAGCATTTTGTGTGTTTTGTTTGAATAATTGTTGTTTAAGTCAAGATTTTGATCTTAATTATATATTTCAAGGATTTTTTTATGTGTTTGGTAATGAGTAGAGATAGGAAAACGAAAGAAAAGATGAAGAAAAAGCTAGAAACATGCATGATCGTCCATAAGAAAGTAGCAAGATGGAAGTCTTTGGCACAATCGTACAAAAGCGTTTCCTTACTTTTGACACTTTAAGGTTATTTTTAGAAGACATACATGTGGAAAAACCCTAAAAAAACTTTAAAAGACTCAAGAGTATATATAAAAGAGAAAAAACACCACTTTGCATCATTAAAAAACATCAAAAGAGAAAAAGTTCTCAAGAACAAGGCTACAAAATTTCTAGCTCAAGGCAAAGATGAAAAGACTTCCATATTCAATTCTATGCTCTTTTCTTATTTCCTTGTCGTTGTTAGATAATGATGATAACTAAATTTGGATATTTAGTTACATCTAGGGATTGATAAATTCCTTTTTAGGAATTACTCTTAATTTATGTTGAAACTTCACATTCTTTATTTAATGTAATATGCTTGTGATGTTTATTGTTTATATTCAATTTAAATCGAGAGATTGGATTAAATTATCTGTATTGTGTTACATAGCAAGAGTTGGTATCTTAATTGAACTATAAACATCAAATTAATAAGAGACTGAAGAGATATATTAATTATTTATTAGTTACCCATAGGATTGCTTTAAATCTAGTTACATAGTTAGAAAGAGTTTTGATAGATTGAGAGATCACATTTAATTTTTGTCTATTTTAATTAGGATTACTTGATTGGATTTCGAGAGATGGCAATTATAACTGTAGGATATCTAGGATCAAGTACAATTTAATCAAGAAGGCAAAGTAAAAACAAATAAGGATAGAAGTAATTCATAGTGTTCATTATTAATCATTCAATCATTTTTACTACTGTCTAATTCAGTGTTTAGTTAATAATTAATTTTTTTAGTTTTATTATTATTTATTAATCTTATTATTTATCTTAAACAAATTTTACAAGAATTTTTAGGTGACTGCTACAAACCTCGTAGGAATGATATCTTTTATACTATAAGATATGATTTGTATATTTACAGTATAGAAAGTTTTACATTTAAAATTATGAACACCAACTTTTGCCAACAACAAAAATAGTGTTTGGAGGTTCGCTATATTTTTTTTAGAAGGAAAGGAACAATAAATCTTTTAGAGGAAAATAAAAATATAAACAAGTAAGGAGTGAAACTTTTAGTTGGACAAGAGAACTAATTACAATCGCTGATAAAATCAAAAACTACAATCAGCAACTAGCTCAAGTTTGGAAAGTTGAATGATCGGATCCCTTTATATTAGAAAAAACCATGCATAGTTTAACCTACTCTAGTTGATTAGTCCTTGTGTAAAGAGCTAAGACCAAAATGTACATGTATTTTGCATGAGTTTCCCTTCTGGTACTCCTTAAGAAAGTTTAATTCATATTTAACTTTTCCAAAAACATTATATTCAGGGCTGAAATCTTGTTAACAAATGATAAAAATGCATTATTTTAGTAATCGATGGACTTTCACTACTCAAAGCATAACTGAACATTTTCCAAGGGATGCAGAGGTTAGTGAGTGGATAATAGATATCCACTAGAGAAATTGTTCAAGAGAATTAACATACATTCTCCCTGACTACAATCCTAACGTAGAAAGGGAGGACTCTTATTAAAGAAAATTACGAATTTATCCTTTAGGGACAATTTAACCAAAATGGAGGAAAAGGCATATGTGGAGCAAAGTTGTGTGGAAGAAAAATCTCCCCCCAAAAGTCTCTTTCCATCTTTGACTTTTGTGATGAGACATAATTCCTACTCTTGACAAACTAAATTTTCTCAACAACAAAAAGATGTGTAGCTTGTATAATTCACAACTAAAAGTTACTAACCATATTTTCTTTGAGTGTGCTTTGTCAAAGGAGCTTTAAACAACTGTCAAGTTAACTTGGATTTGATGAATTGGAAGAATTTCGTCATATGGTATATTGGTTATGAAGGTCAAGGAGCTAGGGACAAAATTATCATTCTAACAGTGTTTGGGGCTTCCCTATATTTGTCTTGGAAGGAAAGGGACAACAAAATTTAAAGAGGAAAACAAAAATCGAAACAAGGAAGGAGTGAAATTTTCAGCTGGACAAGAAAACTAATTGCAATCAATAATAAAGTCAAATACTACAGTCAGCAACTAGCTCGAGTTTGGAGAATTGAATAATCAAATCCCTATGCATTAGCAATAACCATGCATAGTTTGGCCTACTCTAGTCGATCTGTATGTTGTATAAAGAGCTATAACCAAAATTTACATATATTTTACAGAAGTTTTCCTTCTTGTAATCCTTTATAAAGTTTAATACATATTTAACTTTTCCAAAAAAAAATTATATTCAGGGCTGAAAATCTTGTTAATATATGATAAAATGTGTTATTTTAGCAATTGATGCAATTTCACTACCCTCATATTCAAGGCTACCTTAGGCTATGTTTGGTTGGACGTAAAATTTTTAATGAAATGGAATGGAATAAAATAGTTTATAATGAAATAAAACGTAAATTGATCTAAAATTAGAACCTTATTACTTAGGAGGGATAGAAGGGTTAATAATGTAATATAGTAAAATGTTCTTTAGAAGATGGATAGAATGAAATGTAATATATGTATAATAATAATGAAACTATTCTACCCTTGATATAACAAAACTTATGTTAATAGGGTGAGTGTATAATTGATATTATAAAAAATTATTAAGAGTATATCAAGTAGTATATATTTATCATTTTATATTCTATCATAAAATTTTCAAATCAGAGTTAACTTATTTTTACTATTTATGATGAAATGAATGTAATATAGAACTCTCTCCTTCTATCTTGTTTTATTCAATTATATTATAAATTCTCCTCCCAAATAGTGAAATAATATTACATTCTATTTTATTTCATTACTAAACCCACTACCAATCATAGTCTTATGCGAATAATTATTTTTTTTAAAGAAAGGCTTGAACTAAGTAGAAGTGAACACCTTATAGCTAGCTAAAAATGAAATTAGCTTTCATCAACCAAGTGTATATTAGACTCGAGAGTGGCAGAAGAGTCTGGAGATAAGCCTGGTCTCCAAAACCTCACATATCTTCCCTTCTTACACGGAGTTAGAAGCAATTAAAGAATTACTAAACGGGTAACAATTTTTTAAGTGAACAGTGTTAGCGGGAATAATTTATTTTATTAATTAAGCCAGAGGCCAAACTTGAACTAGCTGCTAGCTGCAAAGCCACCGTACTGCGCAGGAATAATGAGGGAATGTGAGGGAAGAGGCGATCAGAGGATCGCTTGAAAGACTACAAAATCCGTTTGTTTCCATAAACTATGATTTCCTTCTTTTTTTTCCCTCTTCTCAAGCAGCTGATCTGCCCACCACGTGCTCTAGCATTTCTCATTAACTGACCTACTCTCCCTTCCTGTTTCCTCTCTCTCTCTATTTCTTTTTAATGTAAAGGACGCAGAAGAACAAAGGTTGCAGGAAATTGAAAGAGCAGGCATGCAAGGTCAGTGGGCATTCCATGTCCCTCGGGAATAAGTCACGAACATTCCTTCCTGAGTCATTGAGATCCCACATGGAGGCTCCTTGTCTTTGTTTTTTATCTTTTTCTCTTGGAATTTTAACATTCTCTGCCACAAGTTTAATTAATTGAATAGTCTCAATCTAAAGCTAAAGCTAGTACATATAAAAGATCATCGACATATATGGTTTTAAGTGGTACTTTTCCTGGATCTAGCAAGTGACCTGGACTTCCACAGAATATATAATAATAAAATTAATTACTATAGTAGAAGTGGGATTTGCTGTGTGACTGCACTGGGTATTGGGCTCTAGGGATTCCCTCGATCTATCTCTATTTATTTATGTGTACGAAAGAATGTTACGTAGTGATGCGAGATGTGTGTATGGACATGTAATGTTCTTTCTTGGACCATTAAAAGATTCGTCAGGTGATGCTTACTTTACCTGTCTGTCCTTTTCTTGGATTTTGAGCATGTCTCTCCACTGGACATATTCTCTCTTTTAGTCTCTTGGAGATTCTTTACAGTATTAATTAATAGAATCATCATTCTCAAATTCCATGTTTGGACCAGACCCATCACGTGAAATCCTGATCAATTCATGAATCAAAGTATAATACTCTTCTTATGCTAGTTATTCTCTCTACCTCTTTTCCAGATCGCCCCATTGTTCGTTTATATTTCAAGATTCAGGCAGCCACCTTCTCTTTACCTGTTTACTCTTTGTTTCAACTATTGCCTCGAGAGGGAAAATGCTGTTTAACCGTGAGAAGATGGTAGTCATCTCTCCAACTACTAACGAATGGCCACAGGTTTTTTCGCTCTCTCTCTCTCTCTCAATTATTAGACAAAACATGACCCCATCTTTGTTTTTTAGCTTTTGGAAGAGAATATTTATGTTGTGATTCTATTTTACCCTAAACCGTCTTGAACTCTTCCTTCTTCCTTCTCTTTGGTTCAGAGCCTGCAGCACATAGATGAAGAAAGCATGATAGTATCGACAAGTAGACTAATGGAGAAACCGAACCAAGAACAGCTTTTACAGAAGCCACCACAACAACAGCAACCACTCAAATGTCCTCGCTGTGACTCCTCGAACACCAAGTTCTGTTATTACAACAACTACAGCTTGTCTCAGCCAAGACACTTCTGCAAAGCTTGTAAAAGATATTGGACTCGTGGTGGGACTTTAAGAAACGTTCCTGTGGGTGGTGGATGCAGGAAGAACAAACGTGGCAAAAGGCCTGGCTATGCCATCGAAGCAAGTAATTCAGTTTCTAGTGCAACCGCTAACCCGACTCAAACCCAAGTTGATGTTGTCTCTTCAGATTTAAATCTCGTAAACCCTTTGTTTTACACTTTTCCCTGTAGCCAATCTGAGATGAATCTCCCATATTCTGATAGGTTCAATTCTAGCGTTTCATCAACTATCGATACTCTGTCAGGCTATGATCTACAGCCTCAGTTGGATGCTCTTGCGTTAGGCTTTTCATCTGATTTACTTAAAAGTAATGCTAATGGGCTTAACCCCACTAAAAAAATACAAGATTTGCTGTTTTCAAACTCCCTTCTTTCAAATTCTTCCATTTTTGGTTCCTCAGCTTCCACCACTACAACCTCTCCAACCATGGCTTCTTTACTTGGCTCTAACAATCAGAAGTTCACCATTGAAGGTCTCAAAGATACTACAGCTTCTAACTCCTTTCACAACTTGACAGATCTTGAAGACATGCTAATGAGTGGCAGCAACGCTACTGGGATAGTTATGCGAGAGGTGAGAACTGAACAATGCCAAAACAGATTCAGATGGAATTTGCCATGCCAGAACCAGATAGAGCAAATTAGCTTCTCAGATCCTTCAATTTATTGGAACAGGGCTACAACTGTTGGTGCATGGCATGATCAAGCAAATATTGGATCTTCTATCACTTCTCTGATCTAGAACAATCAAATGGCGTCCGTATTCTTAACTAATATTTAATTCTCTTCTCTTAGCCACCAGGGTTTCTGATGATTTATTTTTGTATTAGAGTTTACCTTCAAGATTTGGTTTGGATTCAAGGTAAAACCAGACAAAAAAGAAAAAAAGAAAAAAAGGATGAGAGGAGCAAGGATCGGAGAAATCATGTCAGCTGCATTAAATCAGCCTGTTGGTTTTATTTTCAAGGTTGACACTCCCAATTTGCGCTGAGAGGAACCTCGGATCCTCTTCCATCCCATCGTCAGCTCAACTATCAATCTCATCGGCATCATCGACATCGCTATTTACACACACAATATTGAAGAGAGGTTCGACACTTGGTGCAGTTTCAAGTACCTGGGAAAGATGATGGTCTCCACCATAATTAATTTATATATATAAATATATGACCTATAACTTGGTATGGGCTTGGGGGGGCGATAATGTTGCAGTCTCATTGATTGAAAAACAGATGAAGCACTCATGATATGAGTTGTTACATTCCTTTTTCACATGTCATACTACTTTATTTTGGAGGGTTTTGGGGAAAATGGGATTCCGTATAATGTTAAATGGAAAGAGGGAGATTAACTTCTGCAATGTGGGTGTAATTTGTTTATGTGGTAGTTAGAACTTGGTTTTGTGTTGTTTGACTTTGTTGCATTTGATGTTATTAGGAAATTGATTAAGGTATTCCAAATTTTCATTAATTTGTGGAACCATAATCACGAACACATTATTTACATAGTTCATAAGTAGCGACATTGACATGAGCACCTCTTTCATTCATTCATTTGCATTAATGTGCTAGTTTACCTTTAAGTTTGGTTTAGGTTGGAAGGAAGGAGGAATTAGAGGTCAAAGATGAAGGGAGGCTATGACTTGGAGTTTAGTATCTTATATGGCTACGCTGGAAATAGTGCATTATTCAGTTCATCCTACTCAAGAGATTGCGGAACATTTCGCAAATTAAGACTCAGTAGAGACAAGATCATCCTCAAAAATTTGATTTCAGTTTATGTTTAGATTTTAGTATGCTGGTTGTAACACCCGAATTTTATTCCCCCATAGGAAGGACAGGGAGAAAGAGAGAAATTTGGCATATCCACATACTATAAATATGAGCATGTGAAATGAATTCAAGAAGAGAGAAAATAGAATAGGACGACTAAATAATTATGATGCAGGAAATGGTTTCAGGCTACTGGACTCTATGAATTATATATGTGAGCCTTCCCTTTTTTCTGTCTTATTCCAATTCCAAACTGCTAATGTTTCTGGTTACTGATTCTTGCCAATGGACTGGAATCAATGATTCAAAAATGCGCTGCGAAAGTATGAGAAAGTGTAGATATAAAAAGTGTGACTATAGATTATTTTTTTGAACAGTAAAAGATTGTATTATTTAAAAAAATAAATTCAACAATGCTTTTTCCATCACAAATATCTTCGAAAATTCATAATAACAAAAACCCATTAAATTTAGGTCTTTGGAAGATTAATAAAATATGTCATGTATCTTTACAAATACCAAAGAATTCTCTTAGATTTTTTATGTGAATTTAAGAAGGCGTTTCATAAATTAAGTCTAATTACAGATAAGTTCGAATAACAGAAACAACCTTTTTGTAAAAAAATAAAAGAAAAATTGCATACATCGATGATTCTTCCTAAACCCTTGTAATGGTACGTTAATGTTGACAAATAAGATATTTAAACTTTTGCAAATTAGTGCTTCAAATTTTTGACGAGAATTTTGAACAAAGTTAAATATAGACTCTCTTGTTCATCAAAATTGGATACTTTTATCTCACTTTCCTACGGAGTGTTAATTAAATTGTTGTCCAGCATCTTGAACTTCTTAAGCACCTCCTTTGTATAGCTTGCTTGACTCGTGAAAATTACATCCTCCATTTGCTTTACCTTGATCTTAAGTAATATGACGTCATCCTATGCCACTCATCTTTTATTCTTGGGTTATGAAAATTTTGTAACTCTTTAAACATCTTTGGTTTTTTGCCTGTGAATATAAGATCAGCCATATGAATACTAACAAACAAAAAATCATCTTTACCCTTTTTAACATAAAGATGATGTTATTGTAATCGTATAGTAAATCCATTCTCTTAGAAATAATTATCAGTTCGACTATTAATATGTGTAATTGCATTATAATTTTAGTATGACTTTGATAGTATTTAGTTATACTTTTAGGATTTTTATATAACCTGATAATTTTATCTTATATTCTATTTATAAGTCTTATTTTAACTCTTTAATGGAGTGAATTTGAACAATTTAGAGTCGAATTGGACAAGTTTTATAGTAAGTTTAGAAGAATACGATTTTAACATGGTCCCATACTTAGTAATTAATGTAATTTAAAAATGGTGTCGTGTTCAAATTGTGTAGCTCAAGGGTGTATTCTACTTCTTTTTGTCATCTTAGCATATAAAGGACACATAGTGTGAACATGTCCACATGTAAGTCCCATGTTGCAAAAGGGTATTATTACTTCTTTAACTATTTATATGAAAAACGCAGCCTAAATATAGTCCAGTCTTACGTAACATGGCACCTACACAATACCGTCCATGCTCATGTTCCAAGCAAAGTGTCTCATATGCAAATCAGAAGTTGAAGAAATTCAACATAGGTTAAAAACATGGTACCATATTTTAAACCTATGTTGGTATTGATTTCTATAGGAAAAATGTTAATAAGGGAGCAAAATAACACAATAGGCCAACATATTCTCATATTTAACCTATTTTTGACTAAATTTTTAGAGTTTTACCATAAAAAGATGAAAAAAGAGGACCGTAAGAGAAAGAGACATTTGGGAGAACCAGAAATCAATCACAAAGAGAGGATACTCAAGGGCACATAAAAGATAACTATTCTCAGAGGAAAGCAAGATTCCATCAGGATCAATTAACAATATTACGAATCAAGAGCCATAAAAATCAATTCATTTATCTTATTTTCTTTATTGTTATTTTTTGATTTATTTTAATTAATTAAGAACTAAATTGTGATATAGATTTAAATAGAAGAAACCCTAGACTTATGTTTTGACTTGATTTCTTTGATTTTGATGAAAGATTCTAATTCTTGAGAATTATTCATATTTATACTATATTGAATTGCAATATTCTAGTGATAGGTTATTAATTGACATATCATTTTGGGGGTACTTTTGGAGCATATTGGATTAGTATTATTATGATTATGGTGTTTTTACATTGTTTTTAGATGTTAAGAAATGTGAAGTTATTTTGGATAAAAGAAGTTAAAATCGGCTGAATTGGAGAAGAATTGCACAAAGAATTTAAGAAGCCACAATGACTGGGCAACCATAAGTGTCTACGATTGCGTGGGTATACGAATGATGAAGCTGAAAATCTCCTCTATTACACTTCATAGACTGATGCAATTGGAGAAGAGAAACAAATGAATCGACAGTAGCAAGAAGAAAACCAACATTAAAAAGCAGCAAAAACGATGTTGCAGTAAAGCAAATAAATAGAGGACAAAAAGGGATCATAGCAAAGGAAAAGAGAAGAAATACATGCCAGTAGGAATTAAGAATAAAAACGCACAGTAGCAGTGAGGAAGTTCAAAATGTAGAGGATAAAACAGCAAATGCGTCAGTCATCAGTGAAGAAGATAAAACAACAGCACAGCGGGAAGAAGCAAGAAAATGACGCACAGCTAGGAGAATACACAGCAGAGGCCAAAAGGAATAAAACGACAGTAGAGATAAAGGCAAAACGCAAGAGTAGAAAATGCACAGCAGCTGGCAAGGTCAAAACGATGCAGTCGAGAGAAGCATGCGGCATAGTAGAAGAACAAAATGTGTATTAGTAATCCACTGCAGTGACTAAACGAAAATCAATTAGCTTGATTGATTCTCTAGCTTTTGGGGCCAGCTAGAAAAGCCGCAGGACAACCAAACTTGGCGGAAAAATAGAAGAAGAACAGAGAGAAAAACATGAGAAAGGAATAGAGAAAAATCTCAGAATATCCTCCTTTTCTTTATTGCCTAACCGTATTTAGTGAACTTGTATGATTGTGTTGTCATGCTTTCTGTGCCATTGCTGAAATGGCAACTTCTTCCAACTTAGGAGGGAGAGCCTTGACATGAGTGCTTCGACCAGGCGTTTGTAAAACGGATCCTTATGTATTTTTTTAGGATCTGTTTGCTTGAATGTTAATTAATGGAACGGAATGGAACGGAATGGAACGATTTATTATAAAATGGAATGTAATCTAGTAAAACGTTATTTGGAAGAGATGGAAGGGGTCATAATATAATGTAGTGAAATGTAGTTTGGAAGATGGATGGAATATAATGTATAGTAAATGACTATTATACCCCTTATATTAAAATGATTATTGCATAAGGTTTATTATTTTATTATTAATTATATACAATTTATTATTAATTATATAAAATATTATTATTAATTATCTAATAAATTTTATTATATTATATTAAAATTTATTTTATTCTATTCTATGTGATTTA
>JAOTAY010000002.1:33226140-33242078 GCA_025629805.1 Erythroxylum baracoense | reverse complement strand
CGGTGTATCTGAATGAAATATATGAGTTCTGGAAGAATGCGAAGGTGGTAGACAACACCTTGGTATCAATGGTAGATCGGTTGTCATTAATAATCACACAAGATTCTGTGGTGGAGGCTATTGGGTGTCCAAATGAAGGAGTAGATTGTTCAAAATTATAGATTAGATCGCTCAAAGTCATATAAATGAAGCCAACATCAATCGACAACTATATAGATTCAATAATCCAGGAGTCAAGAAGTCTTCAACCCTCATTTTGATGGCTAGAGTTCTTCACTCACTTCTTCTCCATTATATCCTACCAAGAGCAGAATCAAAGGACGTGGTGACAATGAATGATGAACACTGTCTGTTTCATCTACTCACTCACCAACCTGTTAATCTTCCGTTTTTGATTTTGAAATACATGATAAAGGCTAGGGAGTATTATCATCTGAAGAGTAGTTCTTTACCTTACAGTATATTGTTAACAAGATTTTTCAAAGCTTCTGGAATCCTACTTGATAGAGGAAACAGAGTAAAGCTAGATGTTAAGTGTGTTATCAATGCCTCTAATATTCATAAAATGGGGATCAAGACTGAAGCAGAAGCGGATGAAGATTTCACATCGAAAGCACAATCTAAGGGGTAGCTTTCAGTAAGACGAAGCAGGAAAGGAAATGTTCTGTCTGAAAAACAAGCAACACCTCGATTGTCTGAAAGAATATCAACAAAGGTAAAGGTTGAACAATCATCTGATAAGCCGATACAAGCCAAGACGATTCCAGAGAAGAAGGAAAGCAAGGTTCAACAACCAAATCACCAAGTGTCTTTAAAGAGGAAGGCTGAGATGCTCTAATTAAAGGCTCAAGAAGTCAAGAAGGTCACCAAGATTAAAGACCTTACGACAACAAGAACAGAAGAAACAAAGAGTTTTGATTCTCGGTGTAGACTCTAAGAGTGAAAAGGAGCAAGAGCAACAACAGCAATCAGCCAAACCAATCATCTGTATCCCTCAGACTCGACCAGAACAACCCTCTAGACAGACAAAAATAAAAAGGAAGTTGGTGTTTGAGAAGAAGAAGCCTCAACAACAATTCACTTTCAAACCAGTAGAAGAACAAAAGAAGACGGAGCCTATTCAGAAGAAGAAGGTTTCATCATCTGATGTTCCACAAAAGACACAGACTGTTGAAAAGAAGATGAAGACATCGTTTGAACAACAACTAGTAACTTACAACCCTCCTCAACTGATAAAGAAAGAAGATTTGAAAATGAAGATCATAGAAGAATCAACACCTGATCGTAACAGAGATTCAATTATCATCAGAGAACCTTCTAAACAGAAAGTTAAGATTCAAGTTGAACCTATAACAGTAAATGATCAGACGATACATCTTCTAAGTCATGAAGAACGAAGATTATATAGTATTCTGCGAGAGGAATAGGCAAAACCATAACCATAGAAGATTACAAAAAATCCTTATACAATCTATCTAGTGATATGCAGAACAAAAATAAAGATTGTACTAAATGTACAACATAGAATTCCAGCATCGGCAGCAAGCAAAGAAAGAGGGAAGAAGAAGAAATTTCCTGAAAAACGAGAAGTTCATCTCACAGAAGAAGAGATTCAAGCAGCAGTAAAGAAAATAGACGATGTATGTCACGCAGCTCAACCTGTAAGTGTATATATGTCACATCATATATCAAGGGAATCAGGAAGTAATTTTGGAGCATCTACTACAGACGAAAGCTTCAAAGTAGTTGGCTCAATATCAGTAGGAAGGTATGAAAGTATCACAATTGAAGGTATCGTTTTTAACTTGGAAACCTTTGTGCATTTGCTCATTCATTTCAAACCCTTAGATTTCATTCTTTCAGTTAAAATTATCTTACACCTTCTAGGGAAACTAATTTACAAATTACCCAGACCTGATGATCTTGATATCCCTGATGGAAAACAATCTTTCAAAATACCCTCTATTAAAATTATAGAATTAGACGATTCACCTAGAAAACCATCTGTCTTTAAGTATATTCATCCACTTAGTGAAATGCTACAAGATCCTACCATTAATTCGGAGCTTTTGAAGAATTTCATCAACGAACTGAAGCTAGTCACAAGCAGACGGTAGTTCAGGAAGCCTTAGCTAAAAAAATTGAGGAAATTAATACTAAGGTTGATGTACTAAGCGAAGCAGTGGGTGCTCTTCATGAGGAATTAGCACTTCTACGTGTTTCTACAGAAGAAGACCTCAAGACAATCTGCACTAATCTGCAACAAACATTTTATGAAATTTTGAAGCGTTTGAAATAACCTATCTTTTTTATTAATAACAAATAGGGGAGATAAATAGAAAAGTAAAAAAATTAGAAAATTATTGTACATATCTTTGTATATCATATCTTGCATTATTCGTTTGAATATTATTTTTAGCTTCTAATATTATGATTATTTGTTATCATCAAAAAGGGGGAGATTGTTAAGTCAAGAAGACTTCACTTCTTCTATTGATTTTGATTAAAGTCAAATAATAATAATAATAGAAGTATGTGTGAATTGTTTTGATGAGTTTGTTAAGTGTGCAGATAGATTCATTAAACGATGCAAAGTTATTAGACGATACGAAGTCATTTAATGATGCAGAGTCATTAGAAGATGCAAAGTCATTAGACGATGTGAAGTCATCAGACGATGCAAACTCATTAGATGATGCGAAGTCATCAGACGATGTGGATTCATCAAATGATAAAAAGAAATCAGACGAAGTAATGACATAAGATGAATTATACAAAACAAATCAATATGTTATTATTGAAGAACAACTTACAACGTCAGTTAGTCAGTTAGTTGGAGTTGGTTACAAGACTCAACTAACAACTGATCTTTGAAGATTCTACAAGCAATTATCAAGAAGACCGTTAAAGATTTAGACTATAAGCATCATGTATAATCATAGAAAAAAGTACGGTGAACAAATAAGACAATCTTACAACTCTGAACCTTCAATTCTTAATTATTTACTGTAAACATAGCTTAAGTGAAAAAAGAAAGAAGAGAGATCAAGTCAACCTGTAATTTGAGTTTAGAAAACTCAAAATCTTTTAGTGGGAAGGAAAAGTTACAACCTGAAGAGACTAAGATAGCAGATAAAGAATACTTTATGAAAGAGACCTGAAGAGGCTCTGGTAGTGCAAAATAATACTTGTAAAAGTTAAAAGAGATAGTGAAATCTCATATATACTCTGAGGAATGGACGTAACCTTAAGGTTAAAGGTGAACTAGTATAAATTGCGATGTCATATTCTCTAACCCTTATCTTTTTAATTGTTAGTAAAATAGATACTATTTCCACTGTTGCATTACTCAAATGTTT
This sequence comes from Erythroxylum baracoense, assembly GCA_025629805.1. Lineage (NCBI taxonomy): Eukaryota > Viridiplantae > Streptophyta > Magnoliopsida > Malpighiales > Erythroxylaceae > Erythroxylum > Erythroxylum baracoense. The sequence continues at coordinate 33,238,719 of JAOTAY010000002.1, read as the reverse complement.
TAAGTACGTCGTTTTGTAAATTTTATGAAGCGTCCAAGAAAATCAAGAAGCTTTTTAAAGATATCTATTTTAGACGATTTATCACAATTTAACCCCCCTTCTTGTGTATTCTCACATATTACGTAATTTCTATAATAACAAGTGATTTACTTCAACATCAAGTTAATACTTACACCTAAATCACATAAACATTTAGAAAATTTAAAGTCACCAACAACACGTGAAATAGTAAAACTCCCTACATCTTCGAGTTTGAAGGCATTGTGCTTGATATGATCTAACTGCAATTCTCTGTCAAGTTTACAATTTGATTGTCCTCCTAAGTGCATTTATGTGTGAGTATGTCCTTAAAAATCTTCGCATACTTGGGCATGCACCCCAAGGTTACCACCAATAATAAGTTAATTTAAAGCTTCTTCAGTTTCTCCAGAAACTTGGAAAATTGAGTGTCTACATGATGTTGTCTCACCCTTTGTGGATACAAGAGTTTAGGCTTGTAGAGTGGTGGTGGTACATATGGCCTCTCTTCTACTTTCTCTTCTTTTATCTCTTTGCCTTTCTCCTTTGTTTGACTCTCCTTTTGCACACTTGGCTTCTCCAGTTGCTTGCCACTTTGAAGTGTGATTACCTTATGTTGTTCCTTTAGGTTGGCTTCAATATTGCTTGGTAGGCTACTTGCATTTTTAGAAGACAAAGCAGTAGCAAGTTGGCCTACCTCCAAGTTATAGATGGAGGAAGCATGGTTCTTTAAGATTTGGTCAAATTTGGCGTCCTAGCTTGCAAACATCCATTTTTATTCTGTTCCTGCCTTCTTTGACTTTCCTCTTGGCTTGAGAATTTAGACCCCAATACATCTATTAACTTATTCATTTTTCTCTTTAAAAACCCAAGAAGGTTTTGTTGAAATTCGTACGGTCCTTATGGTTTTGCTTGGCTACCTGCATTATTAGTACTCTAAGAAAAATTTGGGTAGTTTTTTCACCTTGGATTAAAAGTGTTAGAGTATGGATTGTTACCTCAATGTGGTTGGCTCAAGTAATTTACCTATTGTGCTGCTAGCTCCTAACAAGAAGCATTATACTGTGCAATGGTTATGCTGCCTACATAACTCATAATGAACCTGCATGGATTTGGCTGTGGATGAAGAAGCTCCTTGTATATTGTTCAACTTCTTGGTGAGGGCAGTAATCTGAGATTATAAGGCTGTGTCAAAATCAATTGGAATCATTCCTTTTTATTCCTTTATGCCTTGCTTACTCCTTTCGTTCGACCACATGCAATTATTACTTTCTAACTATTTCAAAAGATCATAAGCTGCCTTAATGGCTTTTCTCATCAATGATCTTTCAGCAGCTGCATCTATTGTACCTATTGCAATTTGATTCACACCATTAGAGAATTTCTGCAGTAAGAACTCCCTTGGAAGGTTGTGGTGCGGGCAGCTTCTTTGTAACTCTTTGAACCTCTCCCAAGCTTCCTATAGTGACTCCCTATTATGTTGCTGAAAGTTTGTAATTTCCTAATGATTTGCGTAGTCTTTGTCAATGGGAAGTACTTAGCAAGGAAGGCTTAGGCTACTTACTCCCATGTAGTAATCTAAGATGCACCAAATGAATTGTACCATGCCTTGGCTCAACCTCTCAAAGTGAATGAAAATAATATGAGCCTCACAGCATCATCAAACATCCCTTGGAATATAAAAGTGTCGCATATCTTTAAAAAATTTTCTAGGTGGGCAATGGGATCTTTAGTTGATAACCCATAAATTGAACATTGTTCTAGATTATGTTTAGGAGTGTCGGCTTGATTTCAAAATTGATTGTTATGACTATACCTTGTAACTCCTTGCGGAAAAAATTCCAGCCTCATAAAATCCATCAATGTTCTCTCGCCCCTCCTTGTTCTCTTTCATTCACCATATTTTTTTGAACATGGATTGGAAGCTAACAAGTGAGAAGAGATTGTTACGACTTGATGAATTGGAGGAGTTAAGGTATGATGCATATGAAAATGCCAAGTTGTACAAGGAGAGGGCTAAGAAGTGGTATGATGGCCACATCAAGGAGAAGGAATTCAAAAGTAGGGACTTAGTGCTTTTGTTCAATTTAGAACTTCGGTTATTTCCTAAAAAGCTTAAGTCAAGATAGAGTGGCCTATTCAAAGTTATTCAAGTGTTTCCACGTGGTGCTTTGGAGTTGGAAAATGAAAAAACTGAAACTTCTAAGGTTAATGGGCATAGGTGCAAGCTATACTTTGTAGGGTCATTCTCACAAGAAAGGGAAGTACTTTCTTTCCTTTCACTCACTCTTTCATGATTGCATATGGAATGGTTAAGCTAATGACCTTAACTTAGCACATTTGTCTTTCATATTTGTTTGTCTTTGTGTTAGTATGGTTTTGATTTAATTTGATAATATCTAGTTTGGTTTAACTTGTTTTGTCCTTCATTCTCTTATTGCTTAGGTGCTTAATGATACATTTTAGGTTACTTGAAGATTTGTTGTGCATCACAACTTGTTGGAGGACTAAAGGATGAGAGGAAAAATGTGCCACTTCCATCAACACCACCACCACGAGCCCTTCTTTCCCTTAATCTCTTATATTATTATTCTTTTGTTTTATGTTTAGTATTTTGTGTTTTGTTTTTAATTGTGTTGTTTGTTGGTTTTGGGTGTTCTCCTTTTCACATTGATGGTAATTTGTTGTTCAAGTGTGGGGAAGGTAGTCTTTGCATTGATGTTTACATTTTTTCATATCATTTAAGATACATGTTAGGTTGTTAGTATTAGGAGTGTCATTTCCCTTACATTTGAATCTTTGTGATGAATATGTTGCCATAAGATTCTATAATGCTAGTTGGAATGAGATTAAATGCATGTGTGAACTCAAATTAGGCTACTTGAGTGGACAGTGAACTATGTGGAGTGATGAAAGTAGTTAGCTGCATAAGCTTACTCAAACCTTGACACTTCAAAAATGAGGTAATGTATAGAAGCATAATGGATTTTCATTTGAGCCTATGTAAGGAATTAAGCCTTTATGACTCCATTCTCTATTCATTTTCGTTTCCTTGTTTGTGTGATGCTTTCTTAGGTAATTACATTCAGAACATGCTTTGAATAATCTACTGGATGCATACTAGATAGAAATGATTGAGGCCTTCTTGCTTTAACCTTGGCTTAAATGTCCTACCCTTTTATTATCACTTGCTAACCCCTTTGAGCCTTTAACCTTTTGTTTCTTGAAATCACCCAATTTTAAAACCCACAAACCCCATTAGCTTTCCCATTCACAAGTTAACAGAGTGTTAAGTGAGACTTTAGTTTGGAATCTTTTGGCTCTAATATTTTTTTTTGTTTTCTTAGATGCTTTGAGCATGTTTTAATAATTTTATTCTTAAGAACACATTGCATATAGTTGCTATTTTCTTTTCATTATTTTTGCATATAAAAAAAGAAAAGAAAAGAATGAAATCAAAAGAAAAAAATAACATGTAATAGCTATTATAAGTGCAGAGTAGTAGTCATATCCATTTGCATATCTTAGAAGACTATCTTTGTCATCCCTTTATAAACTTAGTAGTTTATAAATGCTTGTGATAAACCCCTAAAACTTGTTTGCCTACCTTAACCTTAGCCACATTACAACCCGAAACAAATTCCCTTTTATCTATCTTAGCATGTAATCATTGTGGAGGAGAATTGGTATATTAGCAAGCCTATGGTAGTGTGGTTTCCTATAGGAAGTTTGAGCGAATCACTAACCATTAAACACTAGACAAAAATGAGTGAAATATGTAAGAAAGGTCCATTTTGAATTTATACTTACCTTTGAGTGATGGTTTCGATCGTTGAGTTTACTTATATGCACCAATAAAAATTAGTCATGATGTGTGTAGTAGCTTGACATTGAGCTGGCAAAGTTTAAGGGAATGCATGCTTTAATCTTTATGAAAATGAAATGATAGAATTTTATTGGTTGTATTTGATCTTTGCTTAAGGACAAGCAAAAGTTTATGTATGGGGATGATGATAAGTGTAGATTGCATTGTATTTTTGTAGGTAATTCGGTGTGTGTTTAGGGTAATTTGATTGTTTAGTGTATGTTTACGTGAAGAAATTGTGTTAGTTCATAAATATTTGTGTTTTAACTATTTTTGGGTGAGAACATATTTTTGAGCTTCAATTTTATATATATGATGTGCCGTGATGAGTTTGTTAGTGTTTCAAGGCATTTAAAGGAGGCTCAAACTAAAACACAAACCTACGATTGTGACAAGCAGGTCACGATCATGACAAAAGCATCAACACAGGCCCACAGTTGTGGTCACGATTGTAACAGAAGCTCAAGCATAGGACCAAAATTGTGGGGAGTTAGTGCACAATCATGACAGAGAGTAGACAGACGTGGGCTCACTTTCAGATTCAAGTTTCAGACCCTGGAAAGACACTAAGGTTACCTTAATTGAAAAAAACTATAAAAGCATTATGAGGTAACCCTAGAAAGTTTTCCACATTCAATCTACATTTGGAAACCCTAAATAGAGAGAGAAAGAAGAGAAAGAGAAAAGAAGTAGGGGAGGAAGAGGGGGTTTCAATGCCAAAGCTTCCCAAATTAGGTGATCTCCCAATGCTGCTGCTTTCCTGAATTATCCAACTTGATTTTCATTTCCTCTGCATTTCCCTTTTTATTCATTTAATGTGTAAGGTTAGGATAGGTTGTATGGTTATAGATTTTGATTTGTTAATGATGTTCCAAATTTTCCTTTGGGATTTTGCTTATACTTAATGATAATCTAGTTAAATTGTGTTTATTTGATCTGAGAGTTGTGATTGATTAATATATTTGTATGTTTTGGTAAAAAATCGAGATGGTGAGCTAGATAAAAATGATTGGATCAAATTAATGAGAGTTAGGCGATCTAATTGACCACTTAATCAATCTAGTTAGTAATTTCATAGAGAGAGATCCTATGCGAGACTTGATTATTTAGTATAGAGTTTTAGAACTAATTAGAATTGTGGGTATTTTGTGAATTAAGAGATTGTAAGTCCATAATTCGATTAGGGATTACAATTTAAGGAAAGGTTATAAAACTCAAGAGAGAGTAATCAACCATATGATCATCTAGAATCGACACCCCATAAATACATAAATGGCTAGATTAGAATTAATGCTAAGTAAAATCCCCTTTCTCATAACTTGATTAATTCTCTTGACAGATTTCTATTGTTACATTATTTGATTATTGCTAGTTGTTAGATTTAGTTTATTTTTCAGTTTATTATTCAAATTTGGGTCTTAAACAAGCACAAACTAAATTAAGTGGTGCCAAAACATAATCTCTGTAGAATGATATCTACTTTTTACTACATGTAATGACCCGTATACTTAGGGTTTTTAACGTAAAACAAATAGTTTGTTTTTGCAATCAGAGCTATACTTCTTTAAAGGAAGTGTTAAGGTGCTTGGCTATAATGAGATATCTTGTTGAAGAGAATCATTTTGTATACCTATTTAGGAACTCCTATTATTCCCTAATTGTGGGAGCAACTTTTACCATTAATTGTTGTCATTCAGGATACTCTATTGACTTTGTATATTCTCCTATGGTAAAATTTTACCATTTGAGATCCATGCTTTCTTTTGATTCCTTTAAGGGTTCTCCACTAGTAGGAAACCATAACCATGTCTTCTATCATCTCCTCATTTTCATTTAATCTCAATAAGGGTATTGATTTTGGAATCTTTTAGTCAACTTACTCTTATATACAAAGTTTAGCATATTTAGTGCCCTTTATAAAAGCAATCACCCCATCCATACATAAAGGCTTTCTAAAGAAGCTTACAAGGCAGCTTAATCCAACAGTTGACTAGTACTTAAAGGGAATATTGTGTATTTTAATCTAAAGGGGAATATGTTTGGACTTCAACTTTTTCCATTAGAATATTTGGTCTTCATTTTTACAAGAAGAGAGGTTGTCACTAATATGCCAGGGTATAAGATCTAAACCTCTACTAAAGAGAACTTCAAAATGAACAAGCTTATTCATCAATCAACACCTCATTTAGTATCTTCTCCAGTTTCTACGTGCCCAAACACTCATTACATCTAATGTTGGTCTCAATTTAACACAATGAGTATACTTGGCCACTCTTGAGCACTTATTTTCATAACATCAAGAAAAGAGGCTATTATATTTCTCCCTTCAAAGTAAGTAGGAACTAAAAGAGCTTTTATAGATAGGGGTCTTTTACTACCTGTCTCCATATATTATAAATGGGGGTAACATTTTTTGCAACATCCTCTACTAGGGGAAGCTTACAAACTTGGATCTTTTAGTTTACAAACTTCTAGAAGCTAGGTGCTTAAAGTTAACCTCAAAGTTTTAGCTATGGTAATGGATATAAAGTTAAAGTCTAGCTAGCTTTTGAGCTAGAGAGGTTTTATTTACAAGGAACTTGATAAGGAGTAGTAAAAAAAGGAGGTGAATATCCGAAAATGGTTTTGACTCCTTTAGGAAGAGTTGAAGTAAAAGGAGCAGAAGAAGGGGAAGAGGAGGGAAGTCAGATTCAACTTTAGTTATAGTATAAACGGGAAGAAAAAGGTAGGAATGGGCTGAGAAAAAAGTTGAAACACCATTCCTTAAATGGTAAGAAAATTTGAATTTAAAATTTTATTGATTGATTTATATAATCAAACAAAATTTGATTATTTATGTATATTTTGATTATATTTGTATAATAAGTTACATATTTTTATTTATATATTTAATATATTATATATGCATATTGAACTAGATGCTTATATATATGTGTGACATGTAACAGACATTTTTATGTGATTTATGAGACCATTTAAGTTTAAATCTCTAACTAAAACATTAAATATATGTTTGGAATACAATTATTGTCTTTAATTGTTATAAGAATATACTAGAGTCCTATTTATTTTTAGGCTTCTTAAAAAAATCATGGTTGCTTTAACTCAAATATATTTAGTCTTATAACAATATGTCCTATTAAACTAAATTTATGTGATTTGGATGAAAAAGCCCATAATCGCATGAATTAAGGGCATGGTAATGAATTAAGGTAAGATACATTTTGGGAAGTAGTTTTTACCTAATAGATCTAAGAGTCACATGATATGTGATTGATAAAGATGTTATCTACCTAATTTAATTTTGGTTACTTTATTGAGAAAAATTAAGATCAAATAAATTTAAATGGGATTCTAGCTCACCAAAGAGATTAAAGTAATCCTTCTTGAATAGTGGTAAGGATTATTAATTCTAATAAAATAGTAGAAGCAGTCAAATGTTTGATTAAAATCCTAATCTTATTTGGTTGTCATGACCTATAACCTATCACTTGCTTTCTTTAGATTTATTTAGTTTCAAGTAGAAATTACTTTGTTTAGTATAAATGATACTAATTATTAGTGAATCAAATTTCTTAGATATAAGATAGAATTGAGAGGAGTTTTTAAAAAGATAGAAAAAGAAGTTTTATGTCCATTATACAGACATGTTATTAACATATGTTAAAGATTTTGGTAACAAAATTTGAGAGATATGTCAAAGTCATACAGATGACAAAACATAATGACATTTTAGAATTGATTAATGTCTTGTAAACTTTAAAAGAAACATGTAAAGTGGATGCAAATATAGTTTAACTTACAAAAAACATAATAAGGACTATAATTAAATGCATTTACTATAAGATTATAATAGTTTCCACAAAAAGAAGATACTTGTATGACTTTTATTACCAATACTAGATATGATATAAATCATATATATTTCTTATTCAAAATTTTCCGCTTATGATATTAAAATTAGATTCAACATTATCATATTGTATATGTGTTGATAGTAAAATCTATCTACTTGTTTTATGCTTCAAAATCACAAATGTACGAGTCGCGACTTGTAGTTAGAAAGCGGATATCGATCCCCCAAGAATTGATGCCCAAACACTACTTAAATTCGACAAAACTTTGTTTAAGAAACTAAATTGTTTAATGCAAATAATTTGGAAAATTAAATTAAAATTAAAAGACTAACACAAAGCAATAGACAATACCAAAATGTAGAAAAATTGGAATTCAATAATCTAATGACTAGAGATTTTTTTTCCTTATTTTGTCTCACCCCTTTTTATTAACTGAATTGTGAATTTCTGAATGTATTAATTACCTCTCTCAAGATGTAACTAATTTTCCCTAACAAATTAAAGGAAATCAACTAGATGATCTCTCAACCTACCCAATGACTCTATCGATATAACTAGTTATTAAACTATCTTATAGGTGATCAACTGACTTCGCCGAGATCTCTCTTCTAACTAATCAATTGACGTGATGATTGTAAGTCTACAGGATGCCAACTCTCGTTGTACAATCCTACATAATTATTCTCACACACTCTCTCGAATTATTGCAAGATAACCAAAAACATCACAAATCATCAAAGACAACTTCGTTCAATTCGATAAAATAGAAGTTCTAACAAAATATTTCAAAAGCAATCCCTAAAACGAAATCAGCCTAACATGGTCTCCATAACATTAGCAACATTCAAACAAACCTTTTTACAAAGAATAGAAGAAGTAAAATTGACAGAAAATTGAATAAAGGAACTCCTTCTTTGCTTTGCCAAAATATGGAAATTTTGGTGTTGATGTGCTATTTTCCCTAATCTATGATCCTTGACTTCAGTCGTTTCTTAAGGCTCCAAACATGTGTTCTTCACTTAAGGATAGTGTTTCTACATAAGGGTTTCGTCTCCCTTTGATGATGAAGGCTTAATTATGCTTTAATAGTCCAAAAACCCTAAGTTTAATGAAGTCCCATGTATTGTCTCAGATTGTAATTCCCACGATTGTTGGAATTGGCCACAAAAAATTTCTCTTTTCTTTTCCTCTTTGATCTTTAACTCAATCTCCAAGTTGCTCCATCTTCCTTCCTACATAAAAATAGACATTTCTTACCCTACATTAACATTAAACATAAAAGAACAACGATGGAAATTAAACTAAGTGAAAACATACAAAATGAATCCTAAACTACAACAATAATCAATAATTATGCAAGAAACACATGCCAATTACATAGAAAAACATAGACTAATGCACACCTATTAGTGTTTAATTGATTGTATAATTATACCACAATACTTAGCTATTAATGACATGAAATTGCTTAAAATACTCACTTTGACTCATATATGATTTCAGGCATAATTTGGAAGAAAATAAGTTAAAGTGAGTCGAAAGCACGATATTTGGGCCATTTTTTGAAGATTAATATTCACTTGTCTTCATGTAGTAAGAAGAAGAAAATTAGAGTAAAGAAGAGAAGGCTTGGAGAAGGATGGAGAAAGAACCTAGTGCCACGATTATGGCCTAATTGGGCACGATCGTGGCTTATGCGATGATAACTCAGGGACTACTTTTGCATTTAACGTATCAAGGGTTATTTCAAACATTTTAGGCTAGGTAAAGCCTAGTTTTTAGCCTAATTGGAACGAACTATAAAAGAAAAGAATGAATACCTAAAAGGGAGCCTCCATTTTGACTACATTTGGGAGAAAATCTAAGGAGAGAACAAAAGCAAAGGGTCCTTGGCTAGGACATTCTTTAGGGGATAAAGCATTATTTCTGGGAGCAAGCTCTCAACCTCGAGAGACCCATGGAGGGATAGCTTCTCGACGCCAGCTCAGAAGCAATATTGACGCAAACGACTTGATTAAGTGCATTTTTCCTTGTACTTATTATTTCTTTCCCTTTTTAGAAATTGCTTATGTTATCCTATGTTTAATGTTTGGGTGTTGTGTAAGAATGACTGAATGCTCTATTTGATTGTTTTTATGTAAGAACCCATTGCTAGAATCAAATACAATAAGTAATCAGTGTTTTTTTGATTCATTTTAGCAATTAATGGTTTGTAATCATTAGGGATAACATAACCTGGGATAAATAATTCGAGCTTGTGTGATTATTGCTTAGATTGGTTTGTTTTACTCATTTGTAAAGTGGCTGTCTGATTAAACTTAGCAAATGTCTCCTAGGTTATTCAATAGCTAGGGTTAATTAATGTGTTATTCTTATTTAACTATAACCTAGTGAAATATCGAGATTAACAGAGCTTGTTGCTAATTTACAACCATTAGTTCAAGAAGAGGTAAAAAAAATCAATGAAATATGTCTAATTAAGGTTTAGGCTGAGATTGAACCAAAGAACTGAAGTAAATCACATGTTAATATAGAATTCACATACAATATACGAGATACACAAGAAAGGGGGTTGAATTGTGTATTCTTTTCGTGAATACAAAAAATTTAATATATCTTGTTAAGAACTTTTCCAACTGTTAAAAGAATACCGCAAAAGTTATACAAAAATAGTTACGTAGTTAAATCGTAAATAACTTTTATATACTTGTCTAAAAACTAAATAGAATAAAGTGAAAGGTTAGAAGATAGACGCTACGATTTTTATACTGGTTCACCCCAAACTATGGGTTACATCCAGTCCTTAGAGTTCGTCTGAGATTTCACTATACTTCGACAATTTTATAAGTATTCTTTCTTCCCTTCCAGAGCCTCTTAAGGTATCTTACACAAAGTATTCTTTCTGCTATCTTAGCCTCTCCAGGATCTTAGCCTTTTCTTTCCCTCACTAGAAAGATATTGTGAGCCTTTTGTTACAGTAGAGTTTGCTTTCTAATATCGCACTTTTGAATACAGAATTTTTCTTTGTAAGTAAACACTTGAAAGCTCAAAAGCTTATTTAATCTTCGACTACGACTAGTATATATAGCCTAAGTCTCTAACTGCTTCTTGATTTTTGATAACTGCTTCTTGATTCTTGTAGAAACCGTTATTCAGTTGAGTTCTGTAACTAACTCCAACTAACTAACTGTCCCACGTACTAGCGTATCTTCATCTTTGTATCGTCTGTGTTTTCCTCTTCTTCTGTGTTTTTCATTTCTTCTGTATTTTCTGCTTCTTCTGTGTTTTCACTTCTTATGTATTTTCCACTTCTTCTGTATTTTCCACTTCTTCTGTGTTTTCACTTCTTCTTTGTTTTCCACTTCTTCTGTGTTTTCACTTCTTCTGTGTTTTTTGCTTCTTCTGTGTTTTCACTTTTTCTATGTTTTGCACTTTTTCTGTGTTTTCCACTTCTTCTGTGTTTTCACTTATTCGGTGTTTTCCACTTCTTATGTATTTCCACTTCTTCTGTGCTTTTCTCTTCTTCCGTGTTTTCCGCTTCTTCTGTGTTTTTCTACACACTTAACACACTTATCAAAATAGTTCATTTATTTCTAATATTTTTATTAATTGATTTTCACCAAAATTAATAATCGTGAAGTCCTCTTGACTTAACAATCTCCCCCTTTTTGATGATAACAAATAATCATAATTTTAGAAAGATAAAAGTGAATGAACGAATATTATTCAGATAATGAATAAGAAGACAACAAACAATATACACATGCATATATAAAATACACATATGAAAAAAATGTAGTCGTTTGTAGTTGTTACTATCTTCTTTTCTTGTCTCTGTTCTCCCCATATGCTATCTTCTTTCTACTTCTTGTCTCTTCTTCTTTCTTTTGCTCTTCTCCCCTATTTGTTATTAATCAAAAACTTTATCGAAGATGCTTCATAATTTCAGAAAACATGCATTGCATATCAGTTCGAATCAACTTGAGATCTTCTTCAATTGAAACTCATAGATAGGCTACTTCCTCATGTAGATCACCTACTGAGTCACTCGGATCATCAACCTTAGTATGAATTTCTTCAATCTCCTTTACTAAGACTTCCTGACTCCATTGCTGGGAGTGACTAACATCTTTCATACCAATAGTAGGAACTTGTTGAGGTATACTTGATGGATAGAAGTTTGTTCCAATAAATATTTCTAAAGGTAAGACATCTAATTCAATGATTTTGATAACCAGAGGTTTGAAAGATAGTTTTCCTTCAGGGAGATCAAGGTCATCAGGTCTAGGTATTTTGGAATTGGTTTTCCAAGAAAGTGAAGGACATATTTAACTGAAGATATACCACTCAAAGGTCTAAGGTGCATGATTAGATGCACAAGAGTCTCTAAGTTGAAAGTAATACCTTTAATCCTGATAGTTATGTACTATCCTTTTGTCACTCTTCTAACTACCTAAGAAGTTGCATCTGTGGTGAAGCGTCCATAATGACTTCCTGATGGTTTTGAAATGTGATGTGAAATATAGATTCCTCTTGATTGATCTGCATTGCATGCCTCATATATGTTTCTCACAGCTTCTTGTATCTGATCTTTTGTAAGATCACATGTAATTACCTTAGGGTACATCTTCTGTTTCCCTTTTCCTTCATTGTGTACAATGTGTGAAGCTTTCGGTTGTATGTCTTGTATAATCTTAATTACTGTTCTATTTGTAGCCGGGTAGATAGTTTATCAATCCTTAGACATCTTCAATGGATATGATTCTGACTTTTCATCTCTCAGAATACCATATAATCTTCTTTCTTCATGATTTAGAAGATGTATTGATCGATTATTGA
>JAOTAY010000002.1:33151425-33215974 GCA_025629805.1 Erythroxylum baracoense | reverse complement strand
ACTGTATGAAGCTCTTTTTAAAAAGCTATTTTTTTAATTGACAGTCAAACAATCAACTGGCTTTTTAGAAAAGCTCTTCTCAGAAAAGTTCTACTGATAAAAGCTCTACTGACAAAAGCTCTACTGATATAAGCTCATCCAAACGGACCCTTAATTTAAGGTTTGATCTTTTTCATTAAGCTGATGGTTATCATTTAATTGATATGGAATGCTATCATACTCAATCAATTGATGATAAGTTTTGGTTTAAATGTTGGGTTTGAACAAATTAATTTAGGAAAATTTAAGACTTATTATGGCTATCCTAATATATTTTAGACTAATTGTTAAATTATGAAAATTATTCTTTTTAGACCAAAAATCAAAGTTACAATTGGATGAGATCTTTCCTTTTAATTAGAGTTAAGTACTATTGAATTTCTCACTTTGACACTTAGTTGATTAATTTTAATTCCTTGTTAATTTTAGATAATTAGTTAATTCATCATAAACGTCCATTTTGTTTTATTAATTGAAATTAAAAAACTATTTTTTAGTTCTTTTTGGGATTTAACCTGGTTCCATAACTATTTCAAGAATTTAGTGAATTTGAATTAATTTTTAGGGTTTCCACAACCTTTTCAAAATCTTGGCATCATTATTGAGGAACTATTTTAGTTTCTTATTTTTTCGCATTATTTTACAATTTACTACTAATCTCTTGTCTTATATGACTTAATCTTCTTATATTGGTAAATTGCAAGATAATCTAAAATATAAGAAGACAATGTGTCATTTAAGGAAAGAGACTAAGCAAAGAAAAGGTCATTCACCTTTAGAAGTGAAATTTGAGATAAATCTAACAATTGGTGAAGATCATAATTTTCATGAAGTTGAAGAAAAGATGACAAATCCTAACGCTAGAATGTTGAGGGAGTTAGTGGTACCAAATTTGAATCAATAACCCTTGTGCACAAGATTTCCAGATGGTGAGATCGATTTTGAATTGAAATCTGATTTAATTCACTTACTCTGTATTTTTCATGGTCTTGCAAATGAAGATTCATAAAAGCATTTGAAAGAATTTCATATTATTTGCTCTGGAATGAAACCACAAGGACTGATAAAAGAACAAATTAATCTTAGGGCCTTTCCATTCTCATAGAAAGATAAGGCAAAGGATTGATTATATTATCTTCCATCTGGCTCAGTGACAATATGGGATCAAATGAAATGGTTTTTCCTAGAGAAATTCTTTCCTGCATCACAAGCAGTCAATATCATAAAGGAGATATGTGGGATAAGAAAATTTACTAGAAAAGCATTATGAATATTAGAAGAGATTTAAGGAGTTATGTGCTAGCTACCCACACTATCAGATTCCTGAATAACTTTTGATTTAGTACTTTTATAAAAGTGTATTACCAATGAATAGAAGTGTAGTAGAAGCATCTAGTGGAGGAGTGTTAGTAAACAAAACATTAGAAGCAGCTAAGCAATTAATTTCAAACATGGCCAAAACTTCTTAGCAATTTGAGACAAAGATAGATAGAGCTATTAAGCGAGTGAATGAGGTAAGTAATACTAACTTTGAGGATGAAATTTTGGACTTGACTGCTCTAGTTTTGGCTATAAGTCAATTGCATAAGCATAAGTGTGCAGAATATGCTAATTTCCTTGGCATCCTACAATTATGTGCCCTACATTGTAACAAGACTCCTTTTAAGAAACGAACGTAATAGGGGAATTTTCTAGTCAACCTCAACAAAAATATGGCCCTTATTTTAATCATTATAATCTAGGATGGAGAGATCATTCAAACTTTATATATGGAAATCAAGGAGGGAAAAAAGGTATCAACCTCATAATTTCAATAGACAACCTCAAGCACTTACAAATGCTCAATCTCAATATTCAATTTCAGTTATGTCTTACTTTTGACTTCTCTTTCTTTATCGATATTCCATTAGTGTTAGTTAAAATTGTTAGGGCACTTGCTACTAATACTTAACAATTTTAATAGGAAATAAGAGCAAGCCTTCAGAACTAAGGAAATCAAATAACTCAATTAGCCACCTCTATAAGTAAATTGGAAGCGTAAGCATCGGGAAAATTACCTTCACAAACGGTGGTGAATCCTAAGGAGAACATGAGTGCAATGAAATTGAGAAGGGGGAAGAAAATTCAATTTCAATCTTCCTTGCCAATGGAGGGAAAAAACATGAAGAATGAGAGAAGAAAGATGAATCTAAAGCTTAAGGTTCAACAAAGGTAAAAGATTATTTGACTTTACCGATATCAACTAATGTATGTGTACCTCATTTTCCTTGTAGATTAGCTAAATCAAAAGAAGAGAAATATGAAAGAGAGATCTTATAGACCTTCAGAAAGGTAGAAATCAATATACCATTTCTAGAAGAAATTATGAAAATTAAAAAATATGCAAAGTTCTTAAAAGAACTATGCACAGATAAAAGGAAGCTAAGGCATAAAGAAAGAATAATATTGGGTAAGAATGTATCAGTTATGATAAATGGAAAATCACTAGAAAAATGCAAAGATCCAGGTCTGTTTACACTTCTTTGTGTCATTGGTGATAAGAAAATTGAGCATGCTACGCTAAAATTAGGTGCATCTATTAATGTCATGCCATAATTAATTTACCAAACTTTAAATGTCAATTCTTTGCTAGAAACTAATGTAATTATTCAGCTAGCTAATCATTCTTATGTGCCTTCTATTGGTGTTAGAAAGGATGTTTTATTTCAGGTTAATGATTTGGTATTTCTAGTGGACTTTTACACTTTAAAAATGGATGGAGATAATTTAGAACATTCAGCTTCAATTTTGTTAGGAAGTTATGAAGTCGACTAAGAAGAAAATTTATATGGATAAGGGTAATCTTTTTATTGAGTTTGATGGACAGATAATGAAGTTTAATATTTTCAAAATAATAAAGTACTCTAACCATTTTTACTCCGTGTATCATATGGATATTATGGATTCAATTGTGTAGGATGTTTTTAAAGAAGAAAGTGTTAATGATAAGTTGGAGTTTAATGCTAAACTAAAAGTGAACGAGCAAGTTGATGAAACTTTTGAAGTTATAGAATCATTATCAGCAATGCTAATAGATTAAAAAATTTTAAATATTGAAATCACTATAATTTACAAGAAAGTGGTACCTTCTGTTTTGTAGGCTTCTTAGATAGAATTGAAGGCCCTACTTGATCATCTAAAATATGTCAATTTGGGTAAAGGACAGTCACTACCTATGATCATCTAAAAAATATTGACTACTGGGTAAGAGGAAAAGCTAGTAGCACTTCTAAAGGACTACAAAAATGCAATCAATTGGACCTTAGCTGATATAAAAGGCATAGGTCTAGAAATTTGCATAACATAGGATTCTTTTATAAGAGAATACTAAGCCAATGAGGGAAGTATAAAGAAGACTTAATCCAATAATGAAAGATGTGGTAATGAAATAAATTTTAAAACTTTGGATGTAGGTGTAATTTAATCAATATTAGATAGTGAGTGAGTATACCCATTTTATATTATGCTAAAGAAAATTAAGGTGTCGGTAATACGAAATCAAAATGATGAGTTGGTGCTAATAAGGGTGCGAAATGGGTGACAAATGTGCATAGTCTTTAGGAAGCTTAACTTAGCCATAAGAAAGGAATATTTTCCATCACCCTTTGTAGATCAAATGTTATAAAGATTTGCTGGTAAATCATGTTTTTGCTTTTTGGATGGCTTTTTAAGTTACTACCAAATAGCTATTGATAGTTGTGTAATTGCATGTGTTTTAGGGTTGAATTTGTTATTTATTGAGTGTGAATTTGAGTTATATGTGCGCATTTAGGGTGTAATTATGTTAGTTTGTGTGTTTTAGTGTTTTTTTAGGTTGGATTAAGTCTTTGAGCTTAAATGTTATATTTTTGAGGTGTCGTGATGCGTTTGTTAGTGTTTCAGGATAAACGAGGGAGAACGACGAAGATTCGAGGAGATTCGGCCTAAAGTCATAGGCCACGATCGTGCAAATCAGGCCACGATCGTGACAGAGACCGTCAAGTCGAAAAGGTTAAACAGTAGGCCACGATTATGGCAGGCAAGGCCACGATCGTGCCCTGTATCAGGCTGATAGAAAAACTCAATTTTTACGAGATTTTGTGAACCATTTCCACCCTAACTTTGACCTAGGGCTTCCACAGAATAAATATAACTTGATGTGACAGCCGCATAAGAGTTTTTTGGAGAGCTAGAGAGTCATGAAGAGAGCATCATTCCATCAATTCAGAGAAAAACCTAGAGAGAGATCAAGAGATTGAGGAAGGAGACGAAGGAAGGGAGACACGAAGATAAGTTTGACGCTAAGTACTTCCCGGAATAGGTGGTTTCCAGCAGTCGTTGCCTCTGAGATCCGCTCTGACAGTATTTCTTATTTTTATTTAGATTTTATGGATGTATGAAATTGGGATATTCATCGAAAATAGTGTTGTTGAGTGTTGATTTACTATCTATATTCACCTTTGGGTTTTTTAGTTCTTGAGATTAATAAAGTTTATTTGATTTTATTTTCTTTCGATTTAAATGTGATTTAAATTCTGTTCTTAATAACTTAACGATAAACTGAGAGGGTGAGCTAGGTAAAAATCATCGATTTGGGCTAACGAGAGTTAGGTGAATCGATTGGTAGAGAATTAAATCAAACCGGTAAAGTCATGTAACGAGAGATCGAGCATATATTCCTGGTAGGTTTTTAGACAACTTAGAACTAATTTAGGTTTTGAGTTAATCACGAATCGAGAGATCGCGATTCCATAATTTAAATTAAGGATCATCAATTAAGGTTAAGAATTATAACTCGAGAGAGAGTAATTCATCCTAGGATTGTCTAGGCCTGTTAAGTCGACATAGAGATAAGTTTGACGCGAAGTACTTCCCGAAACAGGTGGTTTCTCGCAGTTGCTGCCTTCGAAATTCGCTTCGACAGTATTTCTTATTTTATTTCGATTTTATGGATGTATGAAATTGGAATATTCATTGGAAATCATGTTGTTGAGTGTTGATTTACTGTCTATACTAAACTTCGGGTTTTTTTAGTTCTTGAGATTATTAAAGTTTATTTGATTGTGTTTTCTTTCGATTTAGTTGTGATTCAGATTTTGTTCTTAATAACTTAGCGATAAACTGAGAGGGTGAGCTAGGTAAAAATCATTAATTTGGACTAACGAGAGTTAGGTGAATCGATAGGTAGAGAATTGAATCAGACCGGTAGATTCGTGTAACAAGAGATTGAGTATAGATTCCTGGTGTAGGTTTTTAGATAAATTAGAACTAATTTAGGTTTTGGGTCAATCGCGAATCGAGAGATCGCGATTCCATAATTTAAATTAGGGATCATCAATTAGGGTTAAAAATTATAACTCGAGAGAGAGAAATCCACCCTAGGATCGTCTAGGCCCGTTAAATCAAAAATTACATAATTAGTTAGATTTCCTTTAGTTTCTAATTAGATCCCCCTTTCTCTCACTTGGCTATTTCTAGGTTGATTTTGGATTCTTGCGTGAGTTGCTATTTTGTGACTCTTCTGCATTTAAAATTCTCATATTTGATTATTGATTAATTTAATTTCTGCACTAGTTAATTGTTTAGAATTATTATAGTTTAGGGCGACCTTAGATTTAGGACTAGTTAGCCTTCCTCGTAAGATCGATACCTTAGGTACTACGTGAACGACCCGTGACTTGTGGAATTTACCAAGGTTAAAAAAATAGTAAAACTTAGCATGTATAACCTTGAAAACAACTATTTCTTGTAAGGATCAATAAAAGACCATATTTACATGTCCTTTTAAAACGTATGCCTTTAAGATGATTTCATTGTTTATAAAGATTCATTTAATGATTGCTTAAATCATATATCTAAGGTTCTTAAAAGATGCATTGAAATAAATTTGGTGTTGAATTATGAAAAATGTTATTTTATGGTTAATCAAGTCATTATTTTGGGACAAGTGATTTCATCCAAAGGTATAGAAGTTGATAAGTAAAACATGGATTTAATTGTGAACTTACCTTACCCTGCAAATGTTATGGAAGTTTGATCTTTTCTTGGACATACAGGATTTTATTGTGGGTTGATTAAATATTTTTCAAAGATTACGATACCATTGTCAAAGTTGGTACAAAAATATTTGCTATTTGAATTTGAGAAAGAATGTCAATAAGCTTTTGACAAGCTCAAAGCATTATTAACAAGTGTGCCTATTATTTAACCACCCAATTGAAATTTACCATTCGAAATCATATGTGATGCTAGCAAGTATACAATGGGAGCTCTTTTAGACCAAAAGATTAGGAAACAAAGTCATGTCATCTATTATGCCTTAAGAACATTGGATGCTACATAGTGCAATTATTTAATAACTAACAAGGAGCTTTTAGCAATTGTTTTTACTTTTGATAAATTTAGATCTTATTTTCTTAACTCTAAAATTATTGTGTATTCTGACCATGCAATATTGAAATAACTTTTGGCAAAGGAGTCCAAACCGAGCTTTATATGATGAATTTTGCTACTTCAAGAGTTTGAATTGGCAATAAGGGATTGAAAGGGAGCAGAAAGTAGTAGATCATCTGAGTAGGTTGGTAAGGAATGAAGATATTTTACCTATTTCTGAAACTTTTTCTAATTAGCAATTTTTTTAAATGAAAGGTATGGTTCCATGGTGCATAGACCATGTTAATTATTTGGTTACTATAACTTTACCTAATTAAACTAGCAATTTTAGGAGGGAAAAGATAAGGAATGAGGCAAAATATTATATTTAGGATGAACAATAATTGTGGAAGTTCTTCTATGATCGAATTATTAGACGTTGTGCACCAGAGGATGAATATCATTTTGTCTTTTCTTTTTGTCATAATTATGCATGTAGTGGTCACTTTAGTACTAATTGTTCAAAAAGATGTTTTTTTTATTAGGAGACTTTGTTTAAACATGCTTATGTGTTTTTGTAAAGGTTGTGTTAAATGTCAAAAGATAAGTATGTTATCTCATAGAAATGAAATATTTTTATAATTGAGATATTTGACTAACGAGGAGATTTTATATGACCTTTTCCTTCATCTTGTGGTTTTTCTTACATACTTTTGGCAGTTGACTATGTTTCAAATTAAATGGTAGCAAAATCCACTAAGACTAATGAGTCTATAGTTGCTGTAGGTTTTATAAAGTTTAATATTTTCGGTACATTTAAAGTTCTACAAGCTATAATTAGGGATTGTGGAAGCCGTTTTTTCAATAAAGCAGTAATAACTTTGTTTAAAAAGTATGGAGTGCATCATCAAGTAGCCACCACTTACCATCTATAAACGAATGGGCAACAAAAAATATCAAATAGAGAAGTGAAATCTGTTTTAAAAAAGATGACAAATCTAGGAAGAAAGGATTGGAGTTTACATTTAAAAAATGCTCTTTAGGCTTACCATATGTCACCTAGAAATTAATCCATATGTCACTCAATAATTGCTACTATTTGTTAATTAATTACTAGTCCATTTGTCATTGTTAATTAATTACTAGTCCATTTGTAATTCATTTATCTATGCCAAATGTCACTCAATTTATAGGCTTAGTCATCCTAATTTTTCATGTATCAATTTTTCTTGCCACTTGGCCTTTTTCATAGTCCAAATGTACATATTAATTCATTAAGTTCCCAATTTATAACATCTAATTCCAAATTACTACTTGGATTCCAATCAAACCAAAATTCAAGACATAAAAATTCGCAATTTACATCATGTTCATTTTAAACCTTTCATACCCTGCAACATGTCAATTGAGTGCATATACTATCTTTGCATTGTGTATAAAATCATAATTCATGTGTGTATGCCAATGATATGCATATGAATGAAATGCATTTCATGAATTCCCAATGCTATTACTCATGTGAAATGGTCTAGGGCCTTAGAATGTTTTGGAAACCGACTACCATACCTACATCAGCGAATAGGGTTATTACAATTCTGTTATTAAAACATGTTATTACTTCAATTTAAATATTTACTATAAATACCTTTGAAACGGATACAACCATCTATATTGAACTAGACCAGTAAATTTAGTCTCGTGTGTTAAATGCATAGGTAGATGCTTAATACAGTCAAAGAAGCTTGGAGGGAAAATCCCTTCTAATTTACACAAAATTACTGGAATTTTCCTTTCTAATTTTCCCATTTCAGCCAAATTTATTTCAGATGATGTTAAGCTTTTGAAAAACAAACTTAATTATGTTATAACTTCCAAAACCTTATTCGGTGGCAACTCCCGAAATGCAATTGGAATTAGCCTTTGTATAAACACATGACAATCATGATTTTTCATCCCAAATAATTTGTACTTCCTTATGTCCACACACTTTGTCAAGTCTGAAACATAACCATCGGGAAATTTTATTATTTTCAACCATTCACACAAAATTTCCTTTTTTTGGTCCAAATTGTAACATGCTTTCTAATATTTACCATTATGAAGATCTTTATCTAACTCATTCTTTCTACAAAAAAGTTTCAAATCAGCTTGTGATTTTGCATTGTCTGTTGTCCTCCCTTCAATGTTCATTATGATATTGAACAAATTGTCAAAAGTATTTTTTTCAATATACATCACATCTTAATTATGACGTATCAAATTAGTTTTCCAATATGGAAAATCCTAAAAGATGCTTCATTTTCTCCAACCAAAGTTTTTACTAATGCTTGTATTAATTTCATCGGCTTCAAATTTTGTAACTTTCAGTAATCCTAATTCATCAATCTCCTACAATATCTCTTCACCAACTTTATGAGGGGGAGGAGGTGTTTATATCATCCTATTTTTAATGACCTTTTGTTTATTGCGTCTAAATAGAGATCTAGAGGAAGAAATTTCCTGTGGTTGTCAAACTAATATGTTTTACCCCCGTTTGGAAGATAAAACACATTAGAATCATTACCACAATAAGGACAAGCCAATTTCCCTGTTGTGCTCCATCTAGACAATATAGCATATGCCAAAAATCACTCATAGTCCACATCAAATCTCCTCTCAACACAAAATTTTGTTTCATAGACACATCATATGTCTCCACACTATATTCTCAATGATGCTGCAATTCAGATATCAATGGTTGTAAGATACATCAATTATATGCTTTGGATTTATAGACCCTAGCACAATCACTGTTAAGGACATATATGTCTCATTCACACACATTCATAGAGGCAAATTATAAGGAGTAATTATGAATGGCCACGATGAATATTATTAGCCGAATTGACCAAAAGGTTGGAATCCATCTGTTGACAATCCCAACCTAACATTTCGACTTTGAACGACAAACCACGATGAATATTATTAGCCGAATTGACTAAAAGGTTGGAATCCATCCATTGACAATCCCATCCTAACATTTCGACTTTCAGCTACAAACTCATAATGGGTATTATTGAAATGTTTCTATGCTAGGGCATCAGATGGATGACTTATTATTTTATCTTCCTATTTATGTTCATTATGCTATCTTATGTGAGATGCAATAACATCAGAAGCATATAGTCTTTGAAGTCTCAGAGTTAGAAGGAAATAATACATCCGCTTCCAGGTTACTAATTTCTGTTTCATAGAATGCTTTCTAGGCTTGAACCTAGATTGACCATAAAGTTTACACTCTTGTAATTCCATATCATCTGGCCAATACAATATACATCCTAATTTGCAACAATCAAAATTTTCAATAGGCAAACGAAAACCCCTAATAAGTTTCTTCATATTGTAAAAAGTATCAATCATTATATGATCAGGAGGCAATAGTTCATTATACCATCCAAGAATTTTATCAAAACTACAATTAGAAATATGCCTTTCAGACTTTATGTTCAATATTTGAGCAATTGAAGACAATTGGGTCATTGTCTCATAATTTGGCCATAATTCTTAGTCAGTTGAGTGTAGTAAGTCAAAAATTTTTTTTGTATGTGGGTTTAGTTCTTCTTTAAGATTTTTTATATTTTCTTGAAATCTATAACTGGCTGAATCATAAACCATTTGCATGTAAGGATTTTCAGTTGCACCCGTATTATTTGTTCTAAATCCAGCCCCTTCAAACTCATCCATATTTACTGACGAGTTTACTTCATTACCCCTTAAGGTGCTACAAATCACTGGCTTCTTATGTCGTGTCTACTCAAAATAATTTGGAACAAACCCTTTTCTCAGCAAATGGTCATTCACTTTATCAATAGGAAGGAAATGAATATATTTGTACTTCTTACTTGGACATCTGATCTTTGGGTCATCCATATATGCAGGTTGAGAACATGCATAATGAGTAAAAGCTTTAACTCCTTCAACAAACATAGGATTAGTGAAATCAATTGGGGTTAATCCTCTGTACATCTAAGATCTATCAACATTACTCATTTATGCAAAACTGTTAACTTAAAAAAGTGATTTCATAGTTATAATCCTTCATGTGCCCTAAATTTATAGAACATTTAAACTTTACATAACATCCCCTAAGTATTAATCAATTGAATTAATCACCTATAATTGATTTCAATACTATGGTACCTGGCATTGTTTACACCTGTGAATCAAGAAAGCTAGTTCTCACTATAACTTCCAGGCTCATCGAATTTTTCACCGATAAGTCTCACAGGAGCTACATCATGGGTTTCCAGCCTATATACCGTCTTAGGTGTTTATTATGTAAAGAATTGTCATGTCTATTAAACCTATTAATTTCTTGTGTTAATACTAAGTTTGAATTTATCACATTGAAGTTGAAGCATTTATTTTTAAATTAATCACCTACAATTGATTTTAATATTATGGTACGTAACATTGTTTACACCTGTGAATTAAGAAAAAAAGTTATCACTGTGACTTCTAGGCTCATGGAATTTTTTACCGGTAAGCCTTGTAGGAGATGCATCATGGGTTTCCAACCTATATATTGTCCTAGGGGTTTATTATGCCTTCAATGATATCGTTACCTATGGAAGGAAATGACTCCATTTTGAATTTTGAAATAATCACCCAGTTATCATCAAAATCGTTAATACCAAACCTTGAGCTAACTCACTATACCATATATCTTTTGAAACATAATAATTAATGCAATCATCAATCAAAATAACATAAAACTTATAAGACATTAACACCAATGTAATGTGAAACTTACATACAATTTAAAATGTATGAATACTACTGCTAGAACACCCTAAACATAAAACATATACCATAATTATATGTCAACAATCACACCATTTTACAACAATGAAGCATACATAATCCTCCATAATTTAACAACTTATGTAATATGCAATAAATCATATAAATTGCATTCAAATTCTCAATAATAGAGAAAATGCAAATTTTAACGACCCTAATTGATATACGTAACTTGTTTCTTATAAGAATCATAACTTAAACTCTTTTTATTATGAAAAATTGATCAGTTGCTAACTACTTTTCTACTAATGATGATACATAACTACTAAAAAAATTTTTCCTCTTAGAATTTGTTTCTTTTATACCTCCTATCATTTCTCTAGATGTTCTATCATCTTTCATATGTTCTTTTTTATAAATCGTTGACTAAGTCTTTAGAATTTCCTTTTAAAAATGGTTCCATGACTAGTTCGATCAATTGATATCTCCGAAATTCCAATTTGATCAATCAATGTTTAGATTTAATAAGTTGATTTTGCCTTTAAAAGCTTAGCTTAGTTAACCAATAGCCTAGAATTTTTTAAATACTCATACATCGTTAGATCAAATGGAGTTTTAGTTAATTAATATTCTTAATAAATCTCTAAAACTAATGCAAATATGTATAAACACTAACCTCAACCAAAATTAGTCTATTCTTCGTTATGCTCACAATTAATCAATTCTAAACCTCCTAACATCATAATCATTTTTAGAAAATGATCAAAATCTTCATGACCTTCAAAACTTTACATATAATAAAGTTTAAACATTCAGAATAAAAATAATCATAGTAATGAATAAATTCATAGTCTTACATTTTTTTTTATTTTTTAAACTTTCATAGTTAAGAAAATGACGTGGGCTTTAGATTTTCTATTTTTGTTTTTCAAACCTAATTTTTATTCACTATACATATATTACATTATTATTATTTATTATTAATTACTAATTACTAATAAAAATTTATGAATATTATTATTTAATTATTCAACTATACATATTTCATTATATTTTAAAATATATAAATACACAAATTATTTTGAATTAGAAATTATTAACAATAAAATTATTACAAGAAAATTATTGCGATATCAAATTTAGTAATAATTCCAGCTTGTTTTGTTAGCAAATGTGGTAATATGAACTCATTCTTAATTTGGAGAATTAAATTATCCTGATTTGTGAAATGTGATTCACAGTGATTTTATACCAATGCAGTTGGTACTTTGAGTTCCATGAAGTCGATTATTGGTTTCTTTTCCTCTATTAAAGGCGAAAATAAATAATGGAATGCCAACGAATACCAAAGAAAGCACATGTAAGCTCAACTCTAATTGAAATTTATCGCACTCTTCACTAATGATATGGATAAAACACTGTTAATATATATTGTTTTCCACTGACAACAAGAAAAGGCAAAATCGAGATGGACATTATTTACTTGTTGGCATAAGAGACGGAGTAGGGGGCTTCGGTTGCAACAGAGATAAGGACATCGGGACGTCGAGGACGGTGGCACAACGAGGATGAGAGATGGGACAACAAACGGTGGGGCTTCAGTAGGCACAGACAACAGCGAGGACGGTGACGACAAAGAAAAAAACCCAAATGGGATGGAGGAGGGGGAAGGGGAGGGGCTGCGGTAGTTTTAGGTAAAACAAAAGCGATGTTGTTTGGTAAACGACATCATTTTCCTTTTATTAAAAGCGTTGAAGCTGAAGCAAACGATGACTTTTACCTCTTAAAATTTACCAACAGAACTTACTGATGGAACTATATTCCGTCGATAAACCATTAACTTATTTATTCTGCCAAGTATTCTCGCCTTCTTTATTGACGGTAATTTTCTGTCGTTGCTAAATTCTGTCGAAAAATTTTTTAGGATAATTTCCCTCCATATTTACCGAAGAATATTTATTTCGTTGCAAAGTGAATTTTTTCCTAACAATGTTTCCAACAGAATGTGATTTTTGTTGGTAATTTGCTATGATTTTGTTTCCATCGATAATTTTCCGTCGCTAATTACTAATTTTCTTGTGGTGATTAATTGGATACAACAATGCATCACTATTGTCTCTTATTGTGTTTTGATAAATGGTTAGGCAAATAAAATGGTGAGAAGTGTCTAGGGCATTAGGCAAAGTGACCTACTATCCCTATATCATTTTACTATTGGAATGGAGACTTTCAATATAATAATAAAAGGGTTATTGCATAAGAGAGAAAATTGCAACTTCCACTTCAATTGTAAGAAGCTTAGGATAGTTAACCTGGAATTTGCTAATGATTTAATCATCTTCTCTAAGGTTGACTCATAATGCATTCAAGTAATTATCACAACCCTGAATACTTTTCAAAGTATATATAGTCTAAAGATCAATTATGGTAAAAGTTTTATATTACTCTCTTTAAGAGCAATGTATCAAAAAGCTTAGCTATATACAATTACAGGGATGAAAATTGGGAATCACACAAACCACATACTTGGGAATCCCTATTACCTCTAAAAAACTCACCCCAATTAACTATTTCCCTGTCATTGTAAAGGTTCAAAGAAGATTAAATAATTGGTACAATCACTCTCTATCCTTTTCTGAAAGGATGCAACTTCTAAAGTCCTTCATTAATAACCTTCACATTTGCTAGCCTAGCCACCTATTCTTACCCAAGAATGTAATTAAGGCTTTGGAGAAAATTATAAGGAATTTCCTATGGTCCGAGGATAGCTCTAAATATTCTCCTCCTAAGGTTAAATGAAAAGATGTTTACAAACTAAGATATGAGGGGGGACTAGAGATCAAAAGCACATTTGGATAATATTAAATGACAAAGAAGCCCTATGGATTTGATGGATTCATAATCACCACTTAGAAAAGGTTAATTGGTGGTATGTCTAGCTCAGGTATAATACATTTTGGAATCTTCTTAATATCCTCAAATTAAGGGGTAAGGTAAGGGAGCAATTTTACACTAAATTATCCACCTCTTTTTGGCATGATCAATGGATAGATTGTGGACCTTTGAGCACTAACATGGAGCTACAACTTATAAGGTACCTTATTCCTGAAGGGATTAGAATGTAACTTCAATCCCTACCTGGAAAGTAGGAAGTAGGATTTGATATAGTGGAAAGGCAATTCAAATTATACCTTTACTAATAGTTTTTATGGAGAATTGCTTACTAAACACAATAACAAAGTAGAGTGGTATTCCCTATTTTAGGGAAAATGCAATAATCAATGCGCAACCATAACCTTTTGGATGGCCTATCTAAATAGACTCAACACCGTCTGTAGTGTATGTTGCTGATGTCAATAAGAGGAGGAATCTAAGGAACATTTATTTTTTAGTTACAGTACAACGAACTTGATATGAAGATAAATTGGGGACGTATGCAATATGGATGGAGTAGGGGAGA
The DNA here is from genome assembly GCA_025629805.1 of Erythroxylum baracoense. Classification (NCBI taxonomy): domain Eukaryota; kingdom Viridiplantae; phylum Streptophyta; class Magnoliopsida; order Malpighiales; family Erythroxylaceae; genus Erythroxylum; species Erythroxylum baracoense. The sequence continues at coordinate 33,201,303 of JAOTAY010000002.1, read as the reverse complement.
ATCTACAGGAGGGACTTTCTTAGTATAATTAGCACATAAATAATAGAAGAGCAGATAAGGATATTTAAGGAATTGCTATAACCAATACAATACATGACTTTTAGAATGAAAGAAATCATAGGTTATTTCTAAACATCTATGGAGAAGGGAGTACATGGCTAAAGGAATTTTGGAAGACTATAATAGATCTAATACTATCCCATTAATTATTCCTGGATTACTCACTATTAATAACCAAAAACTAGGCATCGGTATTAGTCAAGAGTCCATCAAATCAATAGGCCTCACGAATATAATCAATTTGAGGATTGAACAAGCATTCAATACCTTATACAGTTACATGCAAGCTCACGATTAGTAATAAAAAAAGTCTATATTTATAGGTAAAGGCTCAAGGTGACTCAAGTCTTCATCAAATCTATAAGACCCACCCTACAATGCCTATATGTAGCTAAAAATTCAAAATTGGAGGCAATTAAAAGATTGTGGAAAGAATATGTCAATGAAAGTTAGGTTAAGTAGAACCTAAAATAAAGAGGAAGCTAATTTTTGGAGGCAATAACCTTACTGTTAGCCCCTTAGCCTATGCAAACACTTTACAGCAAGCTAGAAATGGGCTTTGGGTGGAAGGTTAGTTGGATCACACGCATGAAGGTGGCATACAAGAGTTCCAAGGTAACTTAGTAAGTTAGATCAAGTCTAGTATGAGTTTTGGTATAGTTTCGAACCTTGTATAGGTTGACTTGGCTAAGGCTAGGTTTTTGATTGACTAAGGACTTAGTGTATTCTTAAATGAATGGACCATGCCTAATGGACTTGACATGAATAAGCATTAGATTGGAAAAATATGCTATAACAGGCTTTGGGCTTAGACGACTCATCATTAATGGATAGAAATCATAGGGAGATTTTGGATGATGTGGCTGCTCTGAAAGATAAAGACCATATGGGAAGATCATCTGAAGATAGTGGATATCTTCATGAATCTAGATGGATAATTCCTAGATAAAAGTTATCTTTTATCTTGTTAGTTATGATGTAGCTAAATCTTATCAGATAGAGTCTTATTTAAATGGGAATTTCATCTAATTAGATAATATGATGTAATCTGATAAGGATAAGAAGTGATCTAGGTAGTTGATTTATGCTAAGATTCTAACTTGGCCATCAAGCCAAATATGCCTTTAAATACCTCATTTGAGCCTTGCTCCTCACACATATCTGATTGAGAGAGCATTCCTTTGTATACCTTGAGGGAAGTAATAAAGTTTAGCTGACGTGGAACCCAAGGTTAAAGAACCTGAAACCCCTTAAACACACACCTTAGATAGAACATGAATAACAAGAAATACCCAACCCTAATGAACCCCCAACCAATTATATGAAAGGAAACACATGTAATAAGATTGATTTGAAAACAATAATAGAAATTCGTCATAAGTGATTACCTTGATAAGAATTATATTCTTGATGCAATAAAAGAAGACAAGAAATTCTTCCTTTAAAGATTTCATTATTCATCCAATCTAAACCTTAAACAATGTCTATTATGAGGTATTTATACCCCTTAAAAAGAAAGAAACCTTAAATATGTAAAAGCCCTTTAAACATGGGCCTCCTACCAAAATAACTAAAGCCCAAAACATAAGTAATGGGCTGCCCAAAACTATGCTTCTAACTTAAAATAATTAATTAAACAAGAATGAAAGTCTTCTTCCATATTCTGCCCAAGTTGATTAGTTATGATGCTATTGGCCATCTTTTCTCTTGAGATTCCACGTTGTCTACAATTCGGCTTATGTAGGATTGAAGTGCTTCTTTAAACTTCTTAGCTTTTGATCTCGTTATTAGTCCCTCTGGCATTACTAGTTCATCTTTAGTTTCATGTCTCTTACAAATTACCATAGTTATGCTCACATCATCCCCTCCCTCTTCACAAGGATTCCTCTTCGAATCTGAATCAAAGTCAAAAAGAGACAAGTGATAAACATTAAAAGTAGCATTAACATTATACTTACCCGGTAAGTCTATCTTGTATGCATTGTCTTGATGCATTCTAACACTTGAAATGGTCTATCACCCTTTAACTCAAATTTTGACTTCCTTTGCTGTGGAAACCTTTCTTTTCGCATATGCACCTAAAATCAATCATCAGGTTTGAAGAGAGCTTACTTTCTAACTTTATTTGGCTTTTATGCATACATATGATTCTTTTTCTCAATCTGTTCACGAGCTTTCTCATGTATTGTTTTAACCAGGTCAGCCTTCTTTTTGCCATCTAAACTAGCAATCTCAGTCAAAGGTAAAGGCATCAAATCCAACATAATTAATGGATTAAAACCATCAAAATTTTCAAATGGAGAATAACCTATAGAAGAATGTGTAAAACAATTATATGCAAAATTAATAAATGGTAGACAATCTTCCTAAGTTTTCAAGTTCTTCCTAACAGTTGCGCACAACATGGTTCCTAAAGTCTTATTAACTATCTCATTTTTTCTACTAGTTTGTAGATGACATGTAGTAGAAAATAAAAGTTTAGTACCCAAATTTCCCTAAAAAACTCTCCAAAAGTGACTAAGGAACTTAACATCCCTATCTGAAATAATGGTTCTTGGCACACTATGAAACCGAATCACTTCCCTAAAGAAAAGATCAATAATGTTTATTGCATCATCTATTTTCTGGCAAGCAATGAAGTGATTCATTTTACTAAAATTTTCCATAATAACAAATATGCTATCTCTACCTGTTCGAGTCCTAAGTAAAACCAATACAAAGTACATAGATATATTAGTCCAATATTCGCTAGGTATAGGTAAGAGTGTGTACAAACCATGAGGCATAGACCTAGACTTAACTTGTTTACATGCAATACACTTAAATCCTTTCCTCATATCTTCTCATATTTGTCCAATAAAAATGTTCTCTAAGCATATCTAAGGTCTTTTACATACTAAAATGCCCTATTAAGCCTCCACTATGTGATTCTCAAATAAGTAACCCTGTAATAGGACATGTAGGAGTACAACTTTGTTTAACCCTAAAAAGATATCCTTCATGTCTATAGAACTTATCAAATGCAACATATTCACAAGCTTGATATACAGTAGCAAAATTAACATCATCCACATACAACTCTTTCAAATGCTCAAATCCAAGTAACTTAGAAGTAAGCATAAAAATCAAAGCTTACCTTATTGATAATGCATTAACCATAACATTCTCCTTACCTTGCTTGTATTTAATCATATACATAAATGTTTTGACATACTCCACCCAACTTGCATGCCTTTTGCTCAATTTCCCTTTTCCCTTTAAGTACTTGAGAGATTGATGATCACTATGAATCACGAACTCTTTAGGTAGCAAGTAATGTTCCTAAACTTCAAGAGCTCTCATTAAGGAATAAAGTTATTTATCATAAGTGGAGTACTTTAAAACTAATCCGCTCAACTTCTCACTCAAATGTGCTATGGGATGATTATCCTACATCAAACCTCTATACCAATACCAGAAGCATCATATTCAATTTTAAACGTCTTGGAAAAATTAAGCAAACGTAAAATGGGTGCAGTGCATAGCTTTTCCTTTAAAGTATTAAATGCATTTTCCTGTTCTTTCTCCCATCTAAAACCAACGTTCTTCTTAACAATTTCATTCAATGGAGAGGCAATAGTAGAGCAATCTCTAACAAATAGTCTATAAAAACCTGGTAAGCCATAGAAACTCCTAACTTCACTAACTAACTTAGGTGTCGGTCATTCTTGGATAGCTTTCACCTTTTTAGAGTCAACCTCAACTCCCTTAAAACTCACCACAAATCCTAATAAGGCAACTTTATCCATACAAAATGAACACTTCTTAAGGTTTGCATATGGCTTCTTTTTCCTAAGAACATCTAAATCAACCTTAACATGTATGACATGTTCATTTAAGTTCTTACTGTAAATTAATATGTCATCAAAATAAACAACCACAAATTTACCAAGGAATTCACGCAAAACATGATTCATTAAGTGCATGAAAATACTAGGTACATTAGATAAGCCAAAAGGCATAACCAACCGCTCATGTAATCCATATTTGTTCTTAGTTGCGATTTTCCATTCATCACCTTCTTTTATTCTAATATAATGATATACACATTTAAAATCAATTTTTGTGAATATGCAAGCACTATACAACTTATCTAGAATATCATCTGATTTAGGAATAGGATGGCGATACTTTACAGTGATCTTATTGACCGCTATACAATCTACACACATCCTCTAATTTCCATCTTTCTTTGGCACTAAAAGAACTGGCACAACATAAGGACTTATACTCTCCCTCACATAACCCTTTTTTAAGCAATTCATCCACTTTCCTTGGTAATTCCTTTGTCTACTCTAAATTGCTTCGATAAGCTGGACGATTAGGAATTTGAACTCCTAGTACCAAGTCAATCTAGTGCTCAATCACTCTCAAAGTTGGAAACCCATGAGATAACTCTTTAGAAAAAACATCAATATAATCCTGTAACAAGGTCACAAACACACTAGACAAATTTGGGTCAAGGTTAGTGTTAGTAAATTTTTTTTATTTAAACCAAATCAAAATTAAAGCTCTCTTTCCTAAGTATCCACTCTTTAACTATCTCTCTTATGCATAAAAACATGGAGATGTCCTAACTATTTCACTCATTTCAGTTTCTCATTACTCACTTTTCACATTCTTTTCTTTCTGTTCACTCACTAACTTCTTCTCTCCTGCACTTCCTACTTTCTTTTTCTCACTTGTACAATCAGTCAACATTGGGCCTTTAATTTTATTCTTTTCTTTTATGACCTCTTTTCTCTCTTTTTTCTTTTTCACGTCACTACCTAAATCTCTGTTTGATGATTGTTTAATTTTTAGTTGTTCAATGCATGCTTTTTTTGGTTGATAAAGGCAAAGGTAACTTTCCATCTAATATACATAAAAGAATACCTATTCATGTACCCATCATACATAACACGCCTATAAAATTACCATGACCTATGCGACAATATACAACCAACTTTTATAAGCACGACATCACACACAACCTCATCCGCATATCTACCAATAGAGAATGCAACAACTACTTGCTTAATAACTTTAACTTCACCACTATCATTCAACCATTATAGTCTATGTGGATTAGAGTGTTTATCACATTTCAACCCCAACTTCTCTACCAAAGTAGTACTAGTTACATTAGTGCAAATTCCCCCATCTATAATCATGTTACAAGCTTTTCCACCTACTAAGCATCTCGTGTGAAATATGTTCTCCCATTGTTCTAAGCTATCTTCCTTTACATTTAAGTTTAATGCATGTCTAGCAACTAAAGATTCACCCTTAACGGCATAATCAATATTCTCATCAACATCAGAACAATCTTCTAAGGGTGGCATACTTAAATCATTACCATCAGACTCATTACCATTATTAGACTCATAAACAATTTCTCCACCCTTAATAAGCATAGTCTTCCTATTAGGACAATCAGATGCATAATGACCACGCCTTTGACATTTAAAGCACTTAATATCCCTATGTTTACAAGGTTCAGAGGATGGATCAGTAATACAATTTTGAATTGAAGTACTCTTCTCCTTGCCTTTATTTGACTCATTGTCCTTCTCCTTGGAATCTGAATAGTACTCCCTCTTTTTATCTTCATTTGTGCTCCATTTTGGATTCCATTTGCTACTAGAATTTGAGAAAGACTTAGCTTCCTTTCTTTGTTTTTGTTGTCTCTCCACCTTCATGGCAATGTTCACTAAGTCCTCCATCTCTATATAATGTTGCAACTCAAATACATTAGCAATTTCCTTATTTAATCCACCCATAAACCAAAGCATTGTCACTTCTTCCTCCTCTTCTTCATTAGCTTTAATCAATAATATCTCCATCTCTTTGTGGTAATCTTCTACTGATCTAGTTCCTTATGTAAGTCTATGTAATTGTTGGTGTTACTTTGTATAGTAAAAAGTTGGCACAAATCTCTTCTTTATCACTGTTTTCATCTCTTCCCAAGTGGATATAGGTGGTTCTATATTCCTCCTCCTATTCAACACAATTTATCCCACCAAACTAATGTATAATTAGAGAATTCCACTGTTATCAATCTCACTTTCTTATCTTTATAATAGTTGTGAGATGCAAAAATCATGTCCACCTTTCTTTCCCATTCCAAGTACACTTTAACATCTTTTCTTCCTTTGAAGGTTGGAATTTTCATCTTGATGGCATTAATGTTGCTATCTTTTCGCTCCACTCTTCCTTCGCTCCTTACTCTACCCCTCATGGACTACACCTCATCTTCATACTCGTCATACATTCTTTCCAATTCTTCCTCCCTATTCCTATAAATGTCAATTGATCTAATACATTTTTAGATTATACTGGTTTCAGTAATTCTCTCATCCATCCCATCCATCCTAGTAGATAACTTCTTGAACTAATTCATGAATGCTTTATACATCACTTTTAAATCAAGCACATTTTCATCCTCCTTATGTAATGTTTCCTTTTCATCTCTTCTGTTGGCCATTCTTATAACAAAAAGCTGCAAGAAAATGGTTAGCAATAAAAAGATAACCTTACAATTCACTTCCTTACATGCTTCACACAAAAGATGGCACTGCACTCGTGTTTCACTCAAAATTGGCTTTTACCCTCTTTTAAGCTTACACATTTAAGCCTTTTTGCACTCAAGCTTGTTGTCCTCAATTGCACTTTAGAATTCAATCTATAATCAAGGTAATTCACAAACAACAAATTAAGATTTACTAATGCAATGAAAACACCTAAAAAAGATGATGGGCATAAAACTAAGAGTAAGTATGCTGAAATGAAGGTAAAATGGGCATAGAAGAGGAAAGGATGTGTACTAGCCAAAAATATAGAATTTAAATTATCAAGAATCAATTTGTTAATTATGGTTTAAATGGATACAAAAGGTAAGAGATAAAAAAATAGAAAATTAAAATGAAGGAAAATGACAAAACTAATGCATAAATACGAAAATTGAAATTTCCCTAGTAGAAAAGTCAACAGCAAAATTGTAAAGAAACAAATCAAAATAGGAAGCCAATAAAAGAAAATCCTATAATCACGTGAACCCCAAAGATGGAATTTGTGCTATTTGGCTTTTTTAACTAATTTTCCTAATTGAAGATATGACCAATTCCAAATAATTTCTCAAATGACCAGATTTAAATTTTGGTTATTTCTTTATAAATAATTACCATAAATTCTACCCAAACTATATATAGAAACAAGATCTTGCCACCAACCAAATCAAATATTAACTTTTTTTTGAGCAACTGATTTTTTTATAAAACGTTAGACACTGATTTTTTTGTTCTCTTTGATGCTAGCAACTGATTTTCGTTTTTTTCTTTTTTGACCTTTTTGACTTTTTTTAACATAAAAACAAGATGAACCCTAATTTCGAATTCTAATGAAAAATAACAACAATAAAAGCAAATAGGCATAAGATAAATAAGAATTTATCCTAATCTACGATCTGATACCAAATGATGTGGAACCCCAAGGCTAAAGAACCCGAAACGCCTTAAATACACACTTTAGATAGAATAAGAACAAGAAGAAATATCTAACCCTAATTAACCCCCCAACTAATTATATGAAAGGAAATGCATATAATAAGGTTGATTTGAAAACAAGAATAAAAATTTGCCACAAATGATTACCTTGATAAGAATTATATTCTTGATGCAACAAAAGAAGACAAGAAAATCCTTCCTTAAAGAATTCGTTATTTATCCAATCTAAACCCTAAGCATTGTTTATTATGATGTATTTATACCCTTTGAAAAGAAATAAAACATAAATATTTAAAAGGTCTTTAAATATGGGCCTCCCACTAAAAAAACTAAAGGTCAAAACACAAGTAGTGGACTGCCCAAAACTATGCTTCTAACTTAAAATAACTAATTAAGCAAGAGCGAAAGTCTTCTTGCACATTTCGCCCAACTTAATTAGTTATGATGCTATTGGCCATCTTTTCTCTTGAGATTCCATGTCATCTACAATTCGACCCTTGTAAGATTAAAGCACTTCTTTAATCTTCTTAGCTCTTTATCTCGTTATTGGTCTCTCTGGCATTACTAGCTCATCTTTGGTTCCATGTCTCTTACAAAATACCATGGTCATGCTCACATCATTAGCATTTTTTGTATCTCTTTCGTGCTTCTATTGTTGCCTCTAATAGTCTAGTGCTTTCTTAATATTCTTTAAAAGTGTGAGAGTTAAACATTGCAAGGCTCGTGAGACGTTCAAAAATAAGTTAGTTTGTCGATGATCACGTGGAAAGGCTAAATCTTGCTTAGATAGACCTAAGTGAGATTGTTGTGCAAAGCAGTACATGTAACTTGTGGTACAAGTTTGGTTTCCAAGAAGACCTTTGTAACACCTACCAAAGTGAAGTTGTTGCGAGACAGCCAAAAGTAGTTAAGAAGCAAATTAAAGACTTGAGAAAAGTACTATGAAGAACAAATTATGGAATTAAGGATTAATCATAATGTTTATTAAGTCCTCCACACACTTGTACCGTTGCTAAATACTCTGGGTCAATATTGACTAAAGTTTTATATAATTCAATCCTCATTCTTTCAATAAAATCCCTTTTAATTTCTTAAAAACGTATATGATTAAATCATTTTATATACATAACTAAGTTAAGAGATAAATTGTTTGCATTCTTATATTATTGTCATTAGAGAATAACATTACAAATACACAAAAATAAACTTTTGAAAGGAATATTTCCAAAAGGATAGCAAACTTACAAATGTATATTCATTATCGTATCTTATAAATAAATAATATAAAATAGTCCATGGGAATTGGAAAGAGAGATTTTAGGTAATTAATTTTCTCCATGATTTTATATAACCTAAGGTGATTTGATTTCTATATGATTATATTAAAATAACTTTTAAGATATGCTTTGATTTATGAGATTATACTCATTACTTAACATAATGTGAAGTTGTAATTGTTTAAGTAATGATTTTTTTGTACAATAAAGTCAGTTTTTCAATGTGCATTACCAAAAGAAAGATGAAGATAGAATCTATATAAACATATTTAGAATTGATTATTGAAATTTTATACTTACGTAATGATGTTATATACAAAAATTTTATTTTTGAATGTGAAGTACTTAATTTGATTTTAAAATATGCCTTTATTTATTTCTACAGATAAATAGAGAAAAGTTCAAATATTTATGATAATTCAGTCTCTTCAAGAAAATTCGATGATTTAGCTTGGGCTCATGGTAAATTGGTTCTTGGTATGAAGAGCCATACTATTTTTTGTGTATTGTAACAAACATTTGAAACGTGGGAGAATCAACAAATTAAAGAAGCGTTTAGCTAGAATCAAAGATGATATGGGGCCTTGTAAGAAAGTTAGTTATGTCATGAAATGGTAATTCAAAACTTTAATTTAAAAGTATCATAATGAGAAAGACAGGAGGAAAAGACTAAACTATGAAATTAGAAGAGGAATTTCTTTTTGTGATAGTGAAGATGATACTAATTAAGAATGTTAAAGGTGATTTTCCTACCCAATAAGAAGGGATTGTTGCACTTAATATGAGGAAGAGAACAAGACATGTATCTAAATTTTTGCATCATAAATAACTCAAAGATCAACCTTTAATTTGTAATGCCTTACAATCTAAAGAAATAACTCTTAATAGGGACATAACAATGGCCAGATGGTGGTATGGTGCATGTATATCATTTAATGCTCTCAATTTTATTATTATTAGCCTATGGTGGATGCTATTGCCTCTTATAGTCCAACATATGAATATCCTCTAATTGATGAATACATAGGTAATCTTTTCAGAAGCAATATTTGCAAAATAAAAAGTTATTTAGGTGAAGAAAGAATGACTAAGGCAACTTATATTTGCTTAATCAAGTGTAATGGTAGGATAAATAAAATACATAAGGCTATTATGAATGTTTTGGTTTACTTTTGTAAGGGGAAAATGTTTCTAAAGTCTATTGATGAATCTAGCCTTGTAGAAATGTTGATACTTTATTTTAGATATTTATTAAATTTGTGAATGAATTTGGGCCTAAAACATTGTACAACTCATCATTGACATTGATTTTGCTTATAAAATAGGTGGAATAAAGTTTCAAAGAAAGTATAATTCTTTTTATTGGACTCCTTGTGATGCAAATTGCATTGATTTGATGTTAAAAAATATAGATCCTAGTTACTTTTCTATATCTAATGAAAATATATAAAAATTAAAAAAGTGAATAAGTTCATTTATAATCATGCATGAGTTCTAAATTTTATGAGAAAGGTTTTCATCAATGGTAAGCATTGACTGACCATTACAAGATTTATAACTAATTTCTTATCACTTTAGTATTTTCTTCTAACGAAAAATGAGCTAAGACAAATGCATACAAGTGATAAATTGGTTACATCTCGGTATGCCAGGTCTAATGCTAGAATAAAGGTATCCAAAATTATACTTGAACATCATGAATTTTAGTCCTGATGTTAATTTATCATATGAGTTTGTAAGCTTTAGGTGAGAGTACTTAATCTAGATAATAGTTATGAGAAGGTAACAATGAGTTATTTTTATGATGCTATAGAGAGAGCGAAGGAAGCAATCAAGTCTAATCTAAAAAATAGGTCTTCTTTGTATACACCTTATCTTACAATTATCAATACGAGATGGAAAAGGCAACTTTTTCTTTTTTCTTTGCTGCTAGGAAATTTTTTAATTCCAATATCTATTTTAGACTAAAATTTACAAAGAAAACTGAATCTAATAAGGAAATGCTATTAATTATCACAATAATTGTTGCACATAAGATGATGTGAGATCTTCTTAGCTCACATATGGAGGCATATAAGGATGCGAATAGTGATTTTAGGATGCCCATTGCAATTTATCAAAGAGACAAACTTAATCTAGGTATATATTTCTTCATTTTTATTACTTGTTTGATGTTAACTTTATTGTCGTATAATTACTTGGTGAGATCGATTCAGAAGTGATGTTTCATAATTATAAAGGTTTGCAATTTGAATTCAATTAATATGTGAGTAAAACTGGGTGTGAAAGGAATTAGAGTGCATTTGATTTCATTCATTCAAAAAAAAAAAGAAACAAATTGGAATAAAAAGATTGAATAATTTGGTCATTATTCGATACAACTCAAAGCTTCAAGAAAGGTAAGTGATTATCATTGTTAAATTGAATATAATTTCTTGTAATTTATTAATATTTTTTTACTAAGACTCTTAATAGAACAAATAGTTCTATAGATTTAATTTGCCTTGACTATATTAATCTTTTAGTGGACATGGTTTTTGAGGAACCAAGTTTCATAGATAAGGGTGACTTGGAAGGTAATCTTGGATAGGAAAGTATTGACATGTCTTTTAGTACAAAGAATTTGAAAGATAGTGAAGACGATATTCCTCTCAATGATAAGGAATTTGTACCAGTGCAATTTGAGTGAATATTCAATTGAACGAAGTTATAAGTTTTTCATTACTAAATGAAGTAAATTGTAACAATTTAAGTACTTTTATATGATGTAAATTCTAACAATTTGAGTACTTTTATATTATTCTTAAATTTATATATGTATGATACTTAAACGATTTTTTCTTATAATAATTTTGGTTATTGTTTATCTATGAAATATGTGAAAATAATATTAATATAAATAAAGAGATATTTGTCAGTTCAAATTTATATTATTTTGATTTTGGATACATGTTTGATATAAAATTAAAGCTTATATAATATAATATATTAAGAGACTATTTTACAATTTTATAAAATTCAAGAATTGGTTTGTTACTTTAAAAATTATTGAAACGATACCAGATATTAATTGGTATCATTGCCATACTATACTAAAACTGAATCATATACTTAGTCTAGTACAGTATTTATAACATTGATATGTCGTGACCCTGGTTAAATTCTAAAAGTGTTGCTTCAATTACTCAATCATGACAATTGACTTAAAACAAACATTTTAGCCACTTATTATAGATTTTGCAAGCGTTAATATTAAATTCAAACTTATTTCAAAACTTTAACAGTGTAAATATTTTATTCAACAACCAAGGGTAATAGTATCCTCGTATAACATGGACGATGTTAGATGTATTACATAATTATAAGCGAAAATGTAATCTCCCCTAGAAAATCAAATCACTTGGATAGTTGTTATTTTTAAACTAGTTAGCTAGATATAATTTATTTTTAGAAGTTTCATTATAACTAAAATAATATAAAATGATTCAAGTGTTATAAAACTTATAAAACTATCTTTTTAATGAAGTGCATATGAGTAATCTTATTATGTTTTATCATTTGGTATAACTATATTTTCTATTAATTTTATTTATTATGAAAAACAAAATTCATTCTATTTTCTTGTTTTAAATGATTTTTTACAAAATTTACATAAAAATTTATAAATGCATATTTAAAAATAATGTTTTTCTTTTCTTTTTAACGTATCATATTTATATATATAATAAGGAAATATAACATCCTACAAAAAATTGGTTAGAACTTATATCTCACTTGGAATTATGAAATTTTAAAGAAATTAAATGCTAAAGTGATTGTCAAATATTATTCTCTTTTCAATTTCAATAATTCTTTTATTTGAAGATCTTCATTTTAAACTATCTCACAATGTGTTTTTTATAATATATAATCCATTTCTTAATATAAATTTAAAATTTGATCGACATAAATATATTATATGTTAGATAAATATATGATAATATCACATAATTTTTTTCTTTCAAATATTTGGAAAAAGTACTACTTACATGAACTCCCAATTTAAGATGGCATAATTAACAATACAATATAGTTAACAAGTATCTCAACTCTTAACAATTCCTTATATTATTTTTAACTTACCAATCACCAAATAAGTACCATTAAGTTTAAGTTTATTTAATTGTAATTTTAAAACTTGTTCTTTTTGAAAAGTTAAAAGATTATATTTATAAAAAATTGAGATTCTTACAAAGCATGATATAAGTATTGCTACCTCTCTATGTCACATTTCATATCCTTTGACCCTTTAAGACCGTTCCTTTTAACTCACAACAGATAGATGCCCTTTCTCAATATTGCATGGCTTTTATGCTTATCATTCAAGTTTTGTAATCAAAGATGTGAGCCCCTTTTCATGTGCTCTAACTAATTTTCAAATTGTGCTTTGTAGGTCCAGCTCTTGGTTGGAGACTATAAAAGCTACAATTCAAGGTGTCCCAATATCTATATACCTCAAAGCTTCCTTTTCTTTCTACAAATAAGTTGTTCTTTGATCTTCCTAGAAGACTTCTCCAATAAGTGTTGACTTTATTTTCTTTCCCTGAGTAGCATTTATGCACGTATGATCTTAATTTATGGGATAGGTTATTTTTCTAGCTTTAGAATTGTTATGTCTTCATCTAGTCATATTTCAAACTAGTTACTGCTGAGAACTAAGAATAAGTAACTAAATTGGTTTGAGCCTTAAAAGTAACTAGTAGCCATTTAATGAAATTATTAGATACATCATCAGGAGAGTATAACTTGGCTATATAATCTATGCAGCTTATGGGCTATAATTTGTATCATGGTAGTATTTAACAAATCTTGTAGCATTAAATTGCCCTCTTTCGAAGAATTTTGAAATATTATTATATTTTTCACACAAAATTGCTTGCTTTATGTTTCTTATTGCTACCTTATTCACAATTTGGTTAACCAACTTTTCGGCTCCTTTAGGCTAGTAGCTGAGTTTTTTATATTACATAACTAATACATCTTCTTCCATTTTTTTGATAAGAATTTATATTTGAAAAATATATGACTTGTTGATTTAAGATCTTATTTGCAAATAACACATATTGTAAGAATTTCTAGGAACTTTTTAAACCTTTCTTAGATGTTCAGTTCATCGTGGAAGGCTAACCACAAAGTATATGAAGCTTTACTAGTTTGTGCCAAACTAATGTATGCCATTTCACTTTATCATGTGATATCTTAACAAATCCCCATAATATGAGATAGTGAATAAACCAGAGATATGACCATGCTATATCAAAGTATCATTTTGTTTAAGAATGAAATCAAAATCAAGAATATGTTAAGTGATGTTGTTCCTTAATCTCTATTCCAGTTATTCTCTATAGGTTGTTAGAGCTTGACTTACTTATACATCGTCCAATATGACATCTCTTAGTGTAATTAGGTCATTAACATTTCTGAGAAGCCCCTATTGTGTCCATTGATCATACTAAAAGAATGCAACATCTTTATTACCTATTTTAAAAGAGAATTGGTTCCTTAATCTTTCCTTTAATTTAAGTAGATTATCAAAGTCTATGGAGTATTATAGTGAGGTTGTATACACCAGAAGTTGATGTTATTTATCTAGTATTCATGAAGCCATTTGATTTATAAATCCTTTTTAATCTTTCATATACGTTTGATGAGTACAACTATATTAGTTTCTTAGATAGATTTAACACCTAGACCTCATTTTTTTTAGAGTGCATAATTTAGTCTACTTCACCTTAGTTGGAAAATGGTTTGAGATGTTCTTATAAAGTAGGAATTGTATTATAGTTTCTCTAATATCGTGATGATATATTTTGGAAAGAATAGATGTTAATCTTTAAGTTAAAGAGTTGTATCTTACCTGCAAGGGATAACAAGTGATCATGTTAATTAAAGATTTTCTCAGCAACTTTTCCATCAATAGTTGAAAATTAACTTGGGATGGTGTCTTTGATGAAATGTAAATGCCTAGATAGGTGATTAGAGGTTTGCTAACTTTTAGGCTAGTTATTATGGAGAGAAAATTGGCTATATGATGTGTATGAATTTTATTCTTATTAATAGTTAGCCTTGATATGTCCACAAAGGTGTTTAAAGATATCATTAGAGATGTCCTTAGAGGTGATTAAAGCTATGATTAGAGCTTTAATGTAACCAAGATTAGCTTGATAAAAAAGAATAAGGTCATCAACAAAAGATAGATTAACAATCCCTATCCTTTAGCATTTTATTTGGAATTTGAATGTATTTTCCTTTATAATGACTAGCTTAGTTAACGTATTTATAACTTCCATTCCTAAAGTGAGTAAGTATAGAGACAAGGGATCACCCTGCCTTAAATTACTCACACTCTTTATCACTTTATTTGGTTAACCATTGATAAGAATACAATACGAAATTGTTGAAAAAACATTATTAAATCCAATTTAATATCATCTCCTATTTGTCTTCCTTTAATGAAGGCTCCTTGAGAAGAATCTACACAGTGTTTTAAAAACAATCTTGAGCCTATTGGAGAGTAGCTTAGAAATGACTTTATAGATGGTGTTATAATATAAAATTGGCTTAAGTTCTTTCAAGCAATTAGGGGAATGAACATTGGGAATAAGACTTACAAATGTTTTGTTAAGCTCCTTTAAGAGTTTTCCATTATTGAAGAACTTTAACACATCATCTGTCACCAAATTCTTAATTAAGGGCCATGATTTTTGAAAAATTTTGCATTAAGACCATTTCATAATGGTGTTTTATTGGGATAGAGTTTAAAGAGGGCCTTCTCATCATCACGATTATTGAAAGGTGCCATTAGACATTCTACCTCTTAATGGGAAATCTTTTCCTTTATGATATCCTATAAAAGAGGCAAAGAAGATGAGACAGAATTAGAACAAGCATATGTAGAAGAGAAGTAACTATATACTTCTAGCTTCTTTTCTCCTGAGTATTAAGGAAAGCACCATTCTTGGTGGCAAAGGAGATTATTCCTTTGATATTGTTCCTTGCAAGGATTACTTTAAAGAAAAAGTTGTCCATTAGGAGCTATCTAGTATTATTTTTAAATTTTTTTCTTTTTTAAATGATCTCTTAAGTTTAGCTTTAATTTTAAAAAAATAATTCTTATTTAAATAATTTTATCTTAAAAATTAGCTAAAACGTAATAGATCTTACTTTTTGCAAATTAAGTTACAAGTTTCATGCTTTTCTATTATTATTTTATATTTTTTATAAAATGTTGGAGTTAAGTTTTTGATAAAAATGAAATCAAGTTCTAAAAATTAGTTATTATAGTGTTAACTAATAATGAAATAAAAATAATTTAAAAATAAAAACATAAATTTAAGGGATCGTTTGGTTTTATTTTTGTTTTCCTCTTATGGTTTATGGCTTATAGTTTTTTATTTCTTATTCATTTTTATTAAAAAATATCTAGTTTAGATTTATAATAAAAATGCAAAAAATTATTTTTTGAGATTTATAATAAAAACTAAAAGCAAAAACTTGTTTGATCGAGATTTATAATAAAAAATTTGAAAACAAAAACAAGTATTTTGTCTTGACTTAATTGCGAACTTATAAATATAAGTTTCACTGTCAAGTTATAGTTTGTCACAAACCCACTAAAATAGACTCAAATATGAGGCATAACAATATTGAATAAATTTTTCTATATTTAGTACAATGATCTCCATTACCTTATATTAATTTTTAATTAAAATTTAAATAAAACTAGAACATGAAGTGATTTTTAAATATTAAAGAACTTAGGCATGAAACCTAGTTATGAGATTCTTAAAATCACTAACTTGAAGGATAAAGTTTCTAGGTGAAACAATTTCATTTGTTTATCAAGTTGTTGCACTACATTTTTTGTATGACCAATTGTAGTTAATTAAATGAATACAAAAGATTAAAATCATCATATAAAGCAATGAATACTAACAAAAGATAAGAACAAAAAATAGACAATTACTCCTCTAATTCCCATACAACATTAGGCTTAATTCAACTTCTAGCTTCGATATTAAACCTAGGTCCTATCTAACCAGAAGAGGTAGAACCTTAGATATGACACTAATACCCTTTCCTCTTTTTTGGAATTAAACTTTTCTTTATGTTCTTCTTTCTCCTTTGATAATAGGTTATGCTTACTCATTTATAATTTTGTTGTTCCCATCTTTTTCTTAATCAAATACTTTCTTAGAAATTTTATCAATAGTTTATGTTATAAGTAGGCTTAGCAAAACAACTAGGGTTTAGTCTGACCTACCTAAAATCAATGAGTTTAGTTTGAGTTAACCAAGTTTCAGGCCAGACTCAGTTTTTTAAAGCTTTAGGGCAAAATTAAGCTCAAATTCCATAGTCTAAAGCCTAATAATAAATAAATAAAATATTATAGTTTTACTCTTTTCTTTTTTAGCCGCTTCCAATTCTTCTTCTTCTTCAATTTCTTTTGTCTTCTCTCTCCTTTTCTCTTCAGTCTTTAATCTCTTTAAGTTCTTTCTTTGGTCTTCTCCAGTTCTTTGGTCCCTTTAACATTCTTTTTTTCATTTATTGGTATTATATTAATGTGCTCATGGATGAAAATTCCATAAGAGTATATGTAGAGGTACTTTATGGCCATTTTAATGAAGGCCTAGAGGACAACATCTCTTTTGGGCACCTCAACAAGTCTAAAAGATTTCACAACTTGTCTCATTATAAGTAGATCACAAGGGAAGAAATTAAAAAAGCTTTGAGGGAGATAAAAGTATAAGAGCAGTAAGATCGGATGAGATACCCATAAAGGTGTGGAAGAGCCTAGGTTCTAAGGATCTTACTTAGCTAGTCAAGCTTTTTAATGGGATCCTTAAGTTTGTCAAAATGTCAGATGAATGGAGACAGAGTATGTTAATTTCTTTATACAAGTACAAAGGGGACATCCAAAATTGTAACAACTATAAAGACATCAAACTACTTAGTCTTACCATGAAGTTGTAGGAGAAGGTAATTGAGTAGAGTGTGAGAAAGGATGCTCCTATCTCGGAGAACAAGTTTGGCTTTATGCCAGGAAGGTCTATGACAAAAGCTTACATATCCTTAGAAGAATAATGGAATATTACAAGGAAAGACAGATAAATCTACACATGGTTTTTATTGATTTAGAGAAAGTATATGACAGGATTCATAAGGAAATCATGTGGAGGTGTTTAGAGGTTAAGGGAGTTCCTATGACCTATATCTGAGTGATTAGGGATATGTATGAAGGGGCAATGACTAGAGTAAGGATGATAGGAAGAGATATTAAAATTTTTTCTATTGTTATTAGGTTACACCAAGGCTCTTCATTGAGCCCTTTTTTGTTCGAAGTAGTAATAGATGAGCTCACTAAGAATATTTAAGGAGATGTGCCTTGGTGTATTTTGTTTGTTGATGATATTATCTTAGCGGATAAGATAAGAAAGGGTGTCAATATCAAGCTAGAATGTTGGAGGGATATGTTAGAGTTAAAGGGTTTTAAAGTGAGCAAGATTAAGATTGAGTACTTATAGTATAACTTTTCGGGCCATCAGGTGGCTACTGATGTGGAGGTAAAGATTGGATCAGAAGTTATACCACAAAAAGAGTGTCGTAAGTACCTAGGGTCTATTATCCAAAGTAATAGAGATATCGATGAAGATATAGT
The DNA here is from genome assembly GCA_025629805.1 of Erythroxylum baracoense. Lineage (NCBI taxonomy): Eukaryota > Viridiplantae > Streptophyta > Magnoliopsida > Malpighiales > Erythroxylaceae > Erythroxylum > Erythroxylum baracoense. Next base: position 33,182,746 of record JAOTAY010000002.1, on the reverse strand, counting down.
CCATTGTATCAAATTAAGGAGGCTTAAATGGAGAAGTGGATCAGGAGTTTTATGTGACAAAAAGATACCACTTAAGTTCAATGTTAAATTCTATCGCTCAACAATTAGGCCAACCATGTTATATGGGGTAGAGTGTTGGCTCATCAAAAAAATAAGCGTATAGTGACAGAGATGAGGATGCTCCAGTGGATGTGTAATCTTACCAAAAGAGATAAGGTCAAGAATCTAATGATAATAGACAAATTAGAAGTGGCTAGTATTAATTAAAAATTGAGAGGGACAAGAATTAGGTGGTTCAAACATGTTAAAAGAGGACACCGTGATACTCTAGTGAGCAGATACAAGAAAATAATAGTTAAAGATTATAAAAGGAAGAAAGGAAGGTCAAAGAAGAACTGGGGAGAAGTGATTAAGAATGATATGGCTCGGATGGAACTTACCAAGGACATGGCCCGCAATAGGAAACTTTGACGTACTGAGATACGAATGAAGGATCTCTCTTAAAGAGGTCATTTTTTTCTTATAGGTTGTTTAGACTATGTACTTAGAGTTTGATACACAGTACTTACCTCCTAGTTAGTTAGCTTAGTTAGCTTATTGCTTAGCTTAATTACTTTTTTAACATAGCTAGTTTGAGTCACTCTTACAAGGTTTTTTTTCTTGATTTTTATGTTTATTTTATCTTTTATTATTAATCTTTGACATGTTCAATACATACGTTATTTTGTATCGCATTCCCTTTTTTTATGTATATTCATTCATGTTATATTACATTTGGGTCTATTAGAAATAGCCTTTCTACCAGGTAGGGGTAAGGCTGTGTACTACCGAACCTCCTTAGACCCCACCGCCTCTTAGTGGGACTCTCACTGGGTATTGTTGTTGTTGTTATTGCTGATGCTATTAAGTTATATAGTTAGGTTTATTTAAGTTATATGTTTTGTTTGCTTTGATTGATGCCTATTGCACTTACTGCTAGGTTTTCATCGCAGTTATTTATCCTCAAATTATACTTCAAGTGATAAAAAATTACAAGACTTTAATCAACTTTAATCTGGAAACTTTTACCTAGGTATCAAGATCTACATTGATTAAATTTTGCTTTTCAAATTGATCCTCAATCAATCTCTTAGATTCTTCCAAATTTCTTCCTTACTTTTAGTCTTTGAATTTCAATTCTTATTATGTTGTTCATTAGTGTTGAGGATTTAGTGATTGGGGAGACTCAACAAGTTATAAATTAAGTTGGGTTAAATTTTAGCAAGCTTTAAGTAACCCGAAGGATGATTAGGTTCAAACTTAAATGATATAAATTAGGCTTAATCATACTTTAGGCTATGCTCAGACCCCTCTATTAAGAGGTACAGTCAAGTCGAGCCAGCAACATGCCTGACCTATAGCCATCCCTAGGTGTAAAAAATCATTAAAGAAGTATATTTATCATTATTAGGAAAGTGGCCTAATAATTTCTCCTCCTAAATATATCATGATAGTAAATTATCAACAATCCCTCTACTTATGATACACAGTGTGTGTGTGTGTGTGTGTGTCTTTATATATAATCTAAAAGTGATTTAATCTAATAGAAGCCACTACACCATTTAACTTGAAAACTTAGTTGTTCAGAGTCATAGTGAGCAATATAATTCATGTCCACTATGAAAGAATTGTTATCAATTATAGAAAACCTATGAAGCATTAAAATTCTAGGAAACCACAATCATAGAAGTGCTAACTACACAAATAGCTAAATATATAAAAATAAAGGAGTAATAGTGTACTATCTTAGAACCCTAGATGACTGTTCATGAGAGATATCATTAAGAAATTAGGAAATGCATTTCATGCTTATGCATAATATAACATACACATACGCGAGTTTCATTTTCTATACACATTACAATGACTGTTCATGCACACATTTGACATTTTCTGAGTATAAATGATTCTAATGTGATTATGATGTGAATAGCGAATGAAATGTCTTGAAAATTGATTTGGAAAGTATGAATATTGATTTAGAATTTTTGGTGAGAAATTGGGAGATTTATGAAATTATGGGTATTTTTAGACTAGAAAAAAATGTCGAGTGGTATGACAATTGATAATTGTAGTAGAATTAAGTATCAAATGATAGCAAAAATTATTGATAAGTAACATTAGGATTTAATGACAAGTGTCATTGAAAATTAGGAGACAGTTGGACTAAAAATGGAGAGATAAATGGACTAGTTCTTAAAAGACTAGTTAAGGACCATAAGGAGGTGGCAAGTGGTAAGCGACAAGTCTCATTACTACTCACCACTCACCACTCATCACCCATAAAATTCACAAAAAATTGAAAGACCAATTTCACTGTCTTTCATAGTGTAAATGGTGTATGAAAGTGTGCAAAAATGTTGATGAACATTGATGAATGTATGACATGATTGATGTTCTATTTTATGGTTATGATTAACAATAGATTATGAGTTGTGTTAAAGATATTTTTGAGATGGATTGGTTATTAAATTGGTGTTTAAATGAGAATTGATAATGGATGAATAAAGAGATGTGTTTAAGACCTAACTTTGTGCACAGAATGAGTACAGAAATGTAAACGAAGGAATGATTTACATATGTTATGTTTTGGGTATATGAGAAATATGATTTATAATTTGTTATATAGAGATGAATTAGAGTGAATTGAAGTTAAATAAAAGACTAGTATAGTGTCTTGAAATGAGAAGAACTTGGATGTTAGCTTAGAGATAAAATGAAGATGTGAATGATGATGATAAAATATGCTGAAACATATATGAATGTATGGATACTTGGATGTCCTGTTTTTGAATATAAAATGAACAATGATTTATGATGTGTTTGATGGATTCTTTTGAGTTAAAATGGAGATTAGAATGAAGAGGAAATGAGATAGAAAAGATAGACTATATATAATAGGTGTTAAGAATAGTATGAAAGAGTGAGAAATTTGGAAAAGTGTAGAAAAATGGGGTAAGCCACGATCGTGGCACCTATCCAACGATTGTGGGCAGAAGAAATTGTTTCTGTCACGATCATGCGGAGGAATTCCACGATCATAGGCAAGGTCTGGAATGACCATTAACATGAATTCTCCTTCTTTTATGGGATGATTGAAACAACAAATGCTAGGGTGCTTTCCTATGATGCATTTAGGCTTAAATTAAGCTTGAAATGAACCTAGTTTGATGATGGATTAAGTGAGTAAATGTGTGATATGTTTAGGGTGAAAATTGAGGTTATAACTTAAGGATGGATTGTTATACATTAAGTATACAAAAATATGGAAAATTGGAGATGTTATAGAAATGATAGTGAACTTATAAAGGCTAATGTGATTCAAAGGACATGAGTAATATATTGAGTGAGAATGAATGAGAAATTGAGTATTATGTGATCTTATAATGCAAGAAAAGAAATGATGAATGATTGAATTATGATATTAGAATAACTAATTTCTTTGAGCTATGAACCTAAATGCAAGTTTGAAATACACTAATAATGATGTTTAAATGATCAAGAGATGTGATTAAAGAAACATACCCAAAATAGTCAAATTAAGCATGCATTATACATTACACATATAAATATGTGTACGATTGAATGTTTATATGATTATGCAAATCAATAATGTGTGTACAATGTGTATATTAGATGAAGTTGATACACAGGATTGAACGTTAGTGTCTAGACGTTTCCGGATCATGGAAGCAAATGCTAATCTAAAGCGTACTGTGAGTTAACCTCGATGGTCTTACATTAATTGATTGTTCTGTTTTAAATTCCTATACTGAACTATTATTGATGTGAATATGATTGACATAATTCCGAACTTAAATAGTTCAAGGAGTTGGATATATGTGAATGTATTGGAAGCGCTTTATTGAGTGTGAATGAGAAAGAAATAAGTGATTCTCAACATTTCGTTGAATACTAGACATAAATCCAATGAAAATGCGAAAAAGTGAATGTGTAATGAATAAATGCGATTGACTGCATGTATATGAATTCATGCAATTCATTACATGATATGCATGATATAGCCATTAAAAAAGAGCTTAAAGCTTATAATGTGATTAAAAGCCAAAGGCTCACTATATATAATGAGCCCAGTATCCCTAATGGATGCGGGACAGTTATCAATGAGCTTGGTATCTACAATAGATATGGGACAATTAAAGGCACTCGATTACAACAAAGTAACAACTAAAAGTGAGTCATATATGCATTGCGAAACGATGTGACCTCGATGAATATGTGAATTGTCTACGAATGTGAATATGTGAATTGTTCTATGTTGATATAAGTGAGCCCATCGAGGATGGTTAGCTCACCGAGTTCACAAAACTCACCAAAATTATAACGTTAACTTTCAAGTTCAGGGGATACCCAATTAGAAAAATTGGAGTATAGCCACTACAATCGAATAAGAGATAGAGGTCAGGATCAGTTTGCATCTGTATATGTCTACAGTTATGTTTTTGTATTAAGGTTTGTTTTCTGCAACTGTTAAATATGTATATATGAATTCTGTACAACGTTTACTTGAATTCAATCTGTAATAACAGTTGCAACTAAACACGTTTTGTATTTGAAATGGACCTAAATGATTACTGAAATTCTAATGATGTGTTTATTGTTTGTGACACTTGTGACTAGAAATGTTATGAATAAAATGGATGAAAAGGATTATTGGTTTTTAAAAATTGCGTGTGATGTTCAAAATTTTGTTTTTGCAATGAGTTTGACTGGCTTTCCTAGCGTGCCACCCTCATAGAGTATGTTCTCGAATACTGTCTGTATGTTCAGGAATAGACATTATAAGAGTGTGATGCTACAAGTTGGTATTAGAGCCCAAACTTAGAATATTACATGGGCATTTTTCGAATTATGTGTCAAGGTACATGCATTTTAGACATGTTATAGCATGCAGTGGCAATTGATCCCCGGTTTGAGTTGCATTTACATTAGTCACACGCATAAACATTTGTTAAGAGTTTGAGTTCTTAGAAGCAAAGAGAAAGATGATAATATGTCAGAATGTAAGAAAATGAGGATTTGTTGATATCTAGAAATAGGAAATACTACATAGTTCGATATGATGGACAAAGATTCAATACATTTGTATTTTTGGATGTATTATCGAATATGACATCAATATTGTACTGTGGTTGTATATATCTTTGAATTGATATGAATGTGAATACATTGTCATGGATTGATTGAGGAAAGTAAAGATATAAGTATAAATGAAAAATTTTAAAGTGTACAAGTAAACTTGAAAGAAAACAAAAATTTTTGTGACCTTGAGAGGTTGAACTTGGAATTGAAATGATTGTTTGATTCATGTAATAAGAGTTATGATTTAGTATATGGTTGCATTAAGGGATTTGTGATTAGAAGTTCCTGATGGTTACGCATCTATAATTTTGAATTGATTGAGAAAGTATGTATGTAAGATGAAATAAATGATAATTGGAAGATGAGATAAATGATAGCGATTTATATACAAGTTCTCGAGGTTAAGTTGATTTGTTATTGTGAGTGCATATCTGATAATTTGATTACTTTACATAAGTGATATTATTAAGCAGTTATGTATTTTGTGCTTGGAGATGGTATAGGAAGTGATTTATGACCTATTGAATATTCTTTAGTCATAGTTCCCATAGTTAAAATTCTAAGATGACTCAGAGTAGCGCATGAAAACATTTATAATAATCAATGGAGGATAGATTGAAAGTATAAATGATGTTACTATGTGTGATGAATTCGAGGGGAAAGGAAGGAAAAAGAAAGCAGGGCATGATCGTGGTATAGTCCCCATGATCGTGGCTGAGATTATTTGGTTATGTCACGATCGTGGCAGAGTTCCCACAATTATGACCAGTTTCATAAGCTTCTGTAACAATCGTGGGAAGGTCGACCACGATTATGGGCAGGCATAAAGGGAGAGATGTTGTCTAGAATTAATTGAGATTAATTGGTGACTTTTCAAAAATACATCTCTAGATAAAATGTAATGATTTTGATGGTACATACTAAAGTATAAGAGTAAATGAATATGTTTATTGCCTCACCGAGTTTTATTGTGAAGAATGTTCTGATCATGTAAGGTATGATAATAATTGATCATATCGAGATATTATGAATAGATGAAATTGATCTTATTGAGGTATTATGAATGGTTGTGAAGCAATGATGAATATAGTTTACTAATAAAGAGTATGTAATTAGTACAAATGATTGAGGGGAGAAACCTCCTTTTGATAGAGACTTTCATCGAATTATATCAAGTAGATAAAATGTTCCATTTCTAGGAAATGAATGACTATTGAACAAATCACAAGTGAATATTGGAGTTAGTTAGAAATGGGACTCAGGCATAAGAAGTTGAATATGCTACAGGGAGTGCATGCATTCTGTTTGACCTAAAGTAGCCTAACTACGTTATTAGGTTCATGAATTAGATAAGATGTTGTTGCTATTGCCAAAGGAACTTAGATCCATAATATGTTCTATATTTGTATACTCAGAAGATACAACTTAGATTTGACGTTTATGTTCAGAAAATTGAGACTTGTAAATAAATTAAAATGTATGAAGAAACTAGTAAGACTGATCTAACATTAGAATAAGTCAATAAGAAGTTAGAGGAAATCAAATGAATAGAGACAATCATTCGAGAAAAGAAGTCGATTGAGGGTACGAAAAATATGAGATAACATTACCTTATCTGAGGAATTAGTTACTTAAGAATTTCAAGGACTAGTTATGGGCACATGGAGTTTATAGCAATATTTGTTTAGGTTGACAATGCTCGTCATTCATGGAAATAATGAATAAAGTGTTCCAACCTTACTTGGATCAATTAGTCACTGTGTTCATAGAAGAGATTTTGAGTGTATTCCAAAAGTAAAGAGAAACATTTTGAACACTTGAGGTTAGTCTTATATATTATGAGGGAGAAATAACTATATACCAAGTTCAGTAAGTGTGAATTTTGGCTTGATCAAGTAGTATTTTGGGTCATATAGTATCCGGACAAGTCATATAGGTAGATCCAAAAGAAATTGAGGTATTAATGAAGTGAAGAACTTTGAGGAATATATATATGAGATCCGGAGTTTTCTAAGATGAGCTGGAGACTACCAGGGGCTGTCAAAGAGTTTTTACTGATCTTAGCTCCTTTGACAAAACTTCTGAGGAAGAATATGTCATTCAAATGGGCTGATGAATGTACAAAGAATTTTGAGGAAGTAAAAACATCAGCTAATTACAACATCAATGATAGTTATTCCATTTGGATTTGAAAGCTAGTCTTATATCCGATGCATTAAGTAGAAAATCCAATAGCAGTATAATACAAATTCAGATATTAAGGTTACCAAATCTAGTGCAATAGAGAGCATAGAATGTTGAGTTGAATTTGGGGCAAAATGAAGTATTATTAGCTATGTTGAATTTAGGATCAGTTTTACATAAAAGGATTAGCAAAGTCCAAAGTGAGGATTTAGAATTAGTGAATCTTATTGAGAAATTGAAAGTGAATTCTAATTATGAGTTTAAATTGGAAAATAATATATTGTGGTTGAAGTAGAAAGTACGTATATCTAATAAAGATGAATGAGAAAAGAAATTTTTAGAGGAAGCACACATAGCAGCCTATACTGTACATCCTGGTAATAATACGCTGAAATAGCATTTAGCGGCCAAAGATGAAGAAGCAAGTGGCTGAATGTATAACTAAATGTTTGATTTGCTAACAGTCTTCACTGTTGGAGATTTGATTAGAGCTTATATTTTGGAGTTCCTAGGAGTATGGGATCAATATACAACTCTGATTGAATTTGAATATAACAATCATTATCACAGTAGTATGAGTATGACACTGTATGAGGCGTTATATGATAAAAAGAGTTGTCCGTCTTTATATTAGGATGAAGAGGGCCTAAGATTGTTAAAGGCCCAGAATTGATTAAGATATTATTGATGAAATGAAATTGATCTGTAGTAGAATTTAAGTGACTCAAGAAAGAAAAACAAGTTAGGTGGATCAATACTTAAAATATATGGAATAATAAGAGAAAGATAAAGTGTTTTTGAGAGTATTGCCTTGGTAGGGTGTGCTGAGGTTTAGTAAAAAGGGAAAAATAAGTCCGAACTATATTGGTCCATATGAAATTATTGAGACAATAGGACCATTGACTTATGAGTTAGTATTACCAACAAAGACGTCTCAAATTCACACTATGTTACATGTGAGTATACTGAGGAGATATCGGTATGATCCGATATATGTGTTATCGACACAACAAGTGAAATTATGAGTAATTTGAGTTACATTGAGGAACTAGTTAAAATAGTGGGATATCTAAATAAGCAACTGAGAAACTGAGTGATTCCACCGGCTATAGTCAATTGGAAGAAATCATTCGAGTGGAAAAGTTACGTGGGAAAAACAGAGGAGAATATGAGAAAACAATACCCACATCAATTGATCAATCAAATAAGAATTTTGAGGACTAAATTTCTTAAGAGAGAAGAATTGTAATATCCCGTTTTCCTTGCAAAGGGGGTTAGAATCCTAGATGACTGTACATGAGAGATATTTTTGAGAAATTAGGAAATGTAGTTCATGCTCATGCATAATATAGCATACACACACGCGAATTTGATTTTCTGTACACATTACAATGACTGTTCATGAACTCATTTGACATTTTCTAGGTATAAACGATTTTAATGTGATTCTGATGTGAATAGAGAATTAAATGTCCTGAAAATTGATTTGGTGAGTATGAATATTGATTTAGAATTTTTGGTGAGAAATTGGGAGATTTCTGAAATCATGGGTATTTTTGGATTAAAAAAATGTTGAGTGGCATGACAATTGATAAATGGTAGTAAAAGTAAGTGTCAAATGATAGCAGAAATTATTAGTAAGTGACATTAGGATTTAATGACAAGTCTCATTAAAAATTGGGACATTATTGGACTAGAAATGGAGAGATAAATAGAATGGTTCTTAAAAGACCAGTTAAGGACCATAAGGAGGTGACAAGTGGTAAGTGACAAGTGTCGCTACCACTCACCACTCATCACCCAGGATATTCACAAAAAATTGAAAGACTAATTTTGTTGTCTTTCATTTTCACAAAATGCTCTCTTTCTTCATTTTCTTTATTCTCTTACTCCACTCACGACACTCTCTTCTCACCCTTTCAATGTGAGCTTTGCTATAACCCTTCATTTTCTACTTCAATATCACATTGTCTTCTTCTTGAAGAAGAATCCAACCTATTTTTCTTTGATGAGATGATAATATACGTGGAGAGTTAGGTCAAAACATGATCTTGAGTTTTTATCTCCATCTTTCATCTTATCTCTACAATAACTTGTTTTCCTCTTCATGTTGATAAAAACCAAACATATTCAACCTTAATTTGTGAAGATCGTGTATGCTTGGAGCTAGAGTTACTTGATGATTGAGAAAGGCTTTGAGCTAAGACAAGTAAGTGTATTATTACTAATCTTCATGGCTTTGTTAAATGAAGCATATGTGATGATAGTTTAGAGGTAAATGATAATGACAAAGGAGTTGAGTATATGCTAGAACATTGGTGAAGAAATGAATATCTATTGATGTTTTGATTCGTATAAATGTTAACTAATAGGTTATGAGTTGTCTGATGGATGATTGGTGATGTAAATGGTGCAAGAAAGAGTGTAGAAACATTAGTGAAGAATAGATATATTTATACCCTATTTTTGTATATTCGATGAGAAATAAATTATGAAATACTATAGGGATGATTGATAATGTAAATGGTGTATGAAAGTGTGCAAAAATGTTGATGAACGTTGATGAATGTATAACATGTTTGATGTTCTATTGAGTGGATATGATCAATAATAGATTATGAGTTGTGTTAAAGACGTTTTTGACATGGATTGGTTATGAAATCGGTGTTTAAATGAGAATTGATAATGGATGAATAAACAGATGTGTTTAAGACCTAATTTTGTGCATAGGATGAGTACAAAAATGAAAACGAAGGAATGATTTAAATATGTTTCGTTTTACGTATATGAGAAATATGATTTATAAGTTATTATATAGAGATGAATTAGAGTGAATTGAAGTTAAATAAAAGACTAGTATTGTGTCTTGAAATGAGAAGAACTTGGACGTTAGTTTAGAGATAAAATGAAGATGTGAACGATGATGATGAAATATGTTGAAACATTTATGAATGTATGGATACTTGGATGTCCTGTTTTTTAATATAAGATGAACAATGATTTATGATGTGTTTGATGGATGCTTTTGAGTTAAAATGGAGATGAGAATGAAGAGGAAATGAGATAGATAAGATAGATTATATATAAGAGGTGTTGAGTATAGTATAAAAGAGTGAGAAATTTAGAAAAGTGCAGAAAAATAGGATAGGCCACGATTTTGGTGGGCAGAAGAAATTGTTTCTGACATGATCGTAAGGTCGTGGGCAAGGTCTGGAATGACCATTAACGTGAATTCGCCTTCTTTTATGGGATGTTTGAAACAACAAATGCTAAGGTGCTTTCCTATGATGCATTTAGGCTTAAATTAAGCTTGAAATGAACCTAGTTTGATTATGGATTAAGTGAGTAAATGTGTGATATGTTTAGGATGAAAATTGAGGTTATAACTTAAGGATGGATTGTTATACATTAAGTATGAAAAAATCTAGAAATCGAAGATGTTGTAGAAATGAAAGTGAACTTATAAAGGCTATTGTGATTCAAAGGAGATGAGTAATATGTATTGAGTGAGAATGAATGAGAAATTGAGTATTATGTGATTTTATAATGCAAGAAAAGAAATGATGAATGATTGAATTATGATATTAGAATAACCAAGTTCTTTAAGCTATGAACCTAAGCGCAAGTTTGAAATACACTAATAATGATGTTTAAATGATCAATAGATGTGATTAAAGAAACATATCAGGAATGTTTATGTGATTATGCAAATCAGTAATGTGTGTACAACGTGAGTATTACATGAAGTTGATACACATGATTGAACGTCAGCCTCTAAACGTTTCCGAATCATGGAAGAAAATGCTAATCTGGAGCATACTATTAGTTGACATAGATGGTCTCACATTAATTGATTGTTTTATTTTAAATTCCTATATTGAATTATTACTGATGTGAATGTGATTGACACAATTTTGGACCTAAATAGTCTGAGGAGTTTGATAAATGTGAATGTATTAGAAGTGCTTCATTGAATGTGAATGAGAAAGAAATAAGTGATTTTTAACGTTTCGTTGAACGCTGGACATAGATCCGATGAAAATGAGAAAAAGTGAATGTGTACTAAATAAATGGGAATGACTGCATATATGTGAGTTCATGTATTTCATTACATGATATGCATGATCAGATAAAGGCAGTTGTGACCGAAGTAGACACCGAAAAAGATCTTAAATCTCATAATGTGATTAAGAGCCAAAAGCTCACTATGTATAATGAGCTTGGTATTCCCAACAGATACGGGGCAGTTATCAATGAGCTCGGTGCCCACAATAGATACGGGACAGTTAAAGGCACTCGGTCACAACAAAGTAACAACAGAAAGTGAGTCACTTGTGCATTGCATATTTATAAATTGATGTGTATTAAGTGAATCGTTGAAATGAATTATATGAACTGTTAAGAAAACGAAATGTGAAATGATGTACACTTGATGAATATGTGAATTGTTCACAAATGTGAATATGTGAATTGTTCTATGTTGATATGAGTTGGCCCATCAAGGATGGTTAGCTCTTTGAGTTCGCAAAACTCACCAAAATTGCAATGTTATCTTTTAGGTTCAAGGGATACCCATTAGACAAATTAGAGTATAGCCACTGCAATCGAATAAAAGATAGAGGTTAGGATCAGTTTACATCTGCATATGTCTACAGTTATTTTTTTGTATTAAGATTTGTTTTCCACAACTGTTGAATATGTATATATGAATTATATACAACGTTTACTTGAATTCAGTCTGTAATAACAGTTATGACTAAATAAGTTTTGTATTTATAATGGACCCAAATGATTACTGAAATTTTGCTGATGTGTTTATTGCTTGTGACACTTGTGACCGGAAATGTTATGAATAAAATGGGCTGAAAATGATTATTAGTTTTTTAAAATTACGTGTGATGTTCGAAAAAAATTTTTGCAATGAGCTTGACTGACTATCCTAGCTTGCCACCCTCGTAAAGTATATTCTCGAATATCGTCAGTATGTTTAGGAATATACCTTATGAGAGTGGGATGCCACAAATAGTTTAGAAGGAAAGATTACAACACGATAAGAAATAAAAGCTCGACCAATATTTAAAAGTTCCAATCTTGTTTTTATTTCCTCAAGTCTAGAAAATTGATTGCTACTACTTTATTGGGCATATTAAGATAATAACGAAAAAAGAACTTCAAATCAAATAGCAAAAGATGCAAATCCATTTGGTAAATAATTATACCAATTTGTTCAAATCTTTGAACAACTTTTGTAAATATAGTTCCTCATGTTTTATAACATTTTTACTTACTTCCTAAGTGTACAGTCGTACATAGGTGTGTCACACCCATGACACACCAAGTCATGGGTATGGCATAATGATAACTCACCCAACCCTAATTTTCACTATAAAATCTTCATTTTTGTGATGGAAAAAAGGGATACGAAAGAATAGGGGTGTTTCGACTGAGAGAAAAGAGGAAAAGGTATTTTTGGCTGGGCTGAATCGTGAGGGAGCTTCAGGAGCTTCATGAGAACATGAAGAGGGAGGTAAGCTCTCTACCATGAGAAGACCTATGGAGGGTTAGCTTTCTGACACCGATTTAGAGGTGATTTCGATATCAACCAGTTAAGCATTCCTTTCATATTTTTGTTGTTTCTTTCTCTCTTATTGAATTGATTGTGTTGTCCTAGGCATATGGATTTGGGTTTTATGTATAAATGATCGTATTATAGTATAGTTCGGTTGTTTGTATGAACCCATAGCTAGAATTTTGATATAATCTGTAATTGTTATTTTTAAAATTCATTTTTAGCGACTAATGGTTTGTAATCATTAGGGATAACATAACCTAGGTTAAATAACGCATCGTACGTGGTTGGTGCCTTAATTAATTGGTTTTCCTAATTGGTAATTTGGTTGCCCAATTGAACCTAGAGATCATATCCTAGGTTATATAGTAGCTAGGTTTAATTAACAATTGTATCTTAATTAAACAATACTTAAGGGAAAATTTGAGTTAATTATTAACCCACGATTAATTCTATGAGAGGTTTGAGAACAACAAATCATTGAACTATGTTTAATTAGGGTGTAGGTTGAGATTGAACCGAAGAATTGGATTCCTAACGAATTCACCGCTTTCATCATTTTTACATGTTTTCGTCAATTTGATTTTGTTAGTTAGTTTAGTTTTATTTTATTTTCTTAAACCAAACAAAAACCCCCAAACCTTAAACGCCAATTATTTTTATGACAAAGCCTAACCAAACACTCTCTGTGGGATTGACCTAGACTTACCACTGCTACAGTAGTAGGTCTAGTTTATTTTGACTGGCGACACTTTATGTCATGGCCGTAACTTGCATTCTCATAACTTTTCTCTTCATCTTCATGAATTTTCTTGTCTCATCTTGCTCTAATCATTCTTATTCTTGTTCCATGGAGACAAGTGAGTGTGAATCTTAAAAAGACGACTCAACGATTGTGCTTTTGACTCACTTTAGCTTTTTTACTTTCAAATTATACCTAAAACCATATAAGACCTATAGTGAGTATCTTAAACATTTTCATATCATTAATCACTAAGTGTAAAGGATTACATGTATCAAAAATTAAGTACATATCAATTTCCCCCATACTTATCTTTTGGTCGTCTTCAGGCAAAACATCAAAATTATGCTTATAGACCCAAAACATTTACTCCATTCTCATATTTTCTAAAAATACATAATTATAAACAAAGATGATTGGCTTTCAAAAATCATAGCAAGAACTCAACATTACAAGCTTTTACTCATGATCAATCAACATTCAATACCTTTAAAAACTAAGCAATCTAATGGTAGACTTGGAAAATGTGTTTAAACAAGATATGTTTATAGGTACACTCCATACCATTCATGATCATGTCATTCCATAACTTTGCATATCATTTCATTTCTGCACCACTAAAATTCACATGCATAATCATGAATCAAGGACATTTTAAGGTTGTAATATGGGTAAAGGTAAGGTGAGATGTATTTTAGTCAAGTAGCATAAAAGCCATTAAAGCTAGTGAAACAAAGCAACACTTAATGTGACATCAAGTGCAAAAACCAACATTCCCTCACAATTATGTGCATCTAATATGATGAATGATGATGTTTCTAAACTCAAACTCAAGATCTCTCACACAAACCATATGAAGCATAACTAATTAAAAGGGATCACTCATAAAGATTGATGATAACAATACATTGAAGTACAATGAGTGAACCTTCCAAGACAACATCTACCTTATGTCTAACATACTCAAATAACTCATTCAATACAACATTAGGAGGATGCATTAATCATAAACAACTTTTCAACACACATGCACTTCCTCCTTAATACATTTATTTAAAAATTTATATTTTTTCTTTTTCTTTTCTTTGTTTTTTATTTTCTATGTATTTTACTTTTTTCTACATATAAACATTAAAAGAAACTACATTGACATGGGAAATTCAATGATAAGACATAAAATAACATCCTAATATTATAACCAACCCACACATATGTACACCCCCATACTTATACTTTTGTACATCCACAAACTCAACAATCACAAATGCTCCACTAACTTTATAGCTTAGGTAGGACATTTGGTTAAATTTAAAAGCATATAATGTGATTTATACAAAAAGAAAGGTATAAAGATCAAAGGAGCTTATTGAAGGAAAAATCATATAATAGGTAGGTTATTTGGCTATGTAGCTTGGAAAAATAAAGAATGCCTAATCATTTTCATGTTAATGCATGTGACAAGAATGTGGTCTCGAATATAAAATCAAGGGAAAATTAGGATGTACATGTCGTAAAGGTCACACATAAATAAAGACAATGAGGCTGATATAGATGTGTTAGTGTAATAAGGCTCAAAATCTCACCGGCTTTGTCTAACACTAGTCATTACTCTTCTAAAGATAATACACATTGACCAATCATAAAAGTAAAAGTACATGCTCAAGTTCTCATGAAATTTTCTAGTTAGTTCATTCTCTAATCATAACTATATAGTTCTAGAAGCAATAGAAAATAAGAAAATGTTTGTTTTGTTTGTTTTATTCTTTCTCTCATTTTGATTGAAAACTTAAAAATAAGTATGAAACAAACAACTAAAAACATACATGCAAATAAAAACTAAATGTGAAAATTTTTTAAAAAATTTACTTCCCTTAGGTTGCCTTCTAAGAAGCGCCTTTGTTTAGGGTCGCGGGCTTGACTCTATGTTTTCTCCTCAAGTGACAAAATTGTGATCTTCTGGTGTCACATACGGCTGCTAGATGTGAGGTT
Organism: Erythroxylum baracoense; assembly: GCA_025629805.1. Classification (NCBI taxonomy): domain Eukaryota; kingdom Viridiplantae; phylum Streptophyta; class Magnoliopsida; order Malpighiales; family Erythroxylaceae; genus Erythroxylum; species Erythroxylum baracoense. The sequence continues at coordinate 33,167,120 of JAOTAY010000002.1, read as the reverse complement.
TCTTAGGATAGGGCCTCAGTTGATCATTCTTGTTCAACGTCTTCCTTATCTTCAAAATCTTGATCTCTATTAAGTTCGTACTCTCGGGAAATATTTCGAATAACTCTTCGTCTTTTTCTTCTTCGTTTAATTTCTCTAACATTCTAGGTAAAGGTAAAGAGTCAGTCATAATAATAAATTGGAACTTAATATTTACCTTTGAGTTAAAAGATATGTCTTTCTCTAGTTCGAGCTGCTCCTCCACTTCTTCCACACAAGCAATTCCTTGATTAATACACTCAAAATTCTTAAGCTCCTTATCACTTTATATGGTTTCTGCACTAACATCCATTGGGTACACCTTAGGTTGATATGGTTGCTTCTGTTCACTTTGTAATGCTAAGCAGTCAAGAGTTTTCGTCATCTGACCCATTTGGCTTGCCAAGTTCTAGAGTCTAGAAGCTGTATCTTGGTGGGATTGCATGATTTCCTGCAAGAACTGTAGGATATTTTGTTGAATTTATTGCATACCCTATTGAATTTGCTATATATCCTATTGAAGTTGAATATTTTTAGCAGTAGAGGTCTTGATAAAGTCATCCAGAGATGTACCTAAGTCTTGATAAGAAATTTATGGCCTGTACGGGAATTGTTGTGCATCCTGCAAACTATCATAGAAGTAATTCTGTTGATCATCCCATCTATAATTAAGGTTAGGTTGATCAGTCTAACCTTAGTTATAGGATTGAGAATAATAGTTATAAAAGAAATTACTTCCGTCTATGTCAAAAAAATTTATAATCACAAACATGAAAAAAAATGAAAAGATCACGAAATAACTGAAAAGAAACTAATTATGAACAAATATATACAAAACACCAATTAACATTACAAAATATAACTAAAACACCATACTCTCTGACAACAATGCCAAAATTGACAGCGTGTCGTAACACTAGTCAAAACAAACTAGACCTACGATTGTAGCAATGGTGAGTCTAGGTCAATCCCACAGAGAGTGTTTGGTTAGGCTTTGTCATGAAAATAATTGGTGTTTAGGGTTTGGGTGGTTTTTTTTGGATTAAGAAAACAAAATAAAACTAAACTAACTAACAAAAGCAAATTAATGAAAACATGTAAAAATGATGAAAGCGGTGAATTTGTTAGGAATATGATTCTTTGGTTCAATCTTGGCATACACCTAATTAAACATATTTCAATAATTTGTTATTCTCAAATCTCTTCTAAAAACTATTAATCGTGGGTTAATAATTAACGTGAGTTTTCCCTTAAGTATTGTTTAATTAAGATATGATCATTAATTAATCTTAACTACCGAATAGCCTAGGATACGATCTTTAGATTCAATTAGGTAGTAGCATTATGAATTAGGAAAATTGATTAATCAAGGTAACAATCACATATGATGCATCATTTAACCTAGGTCATGTTATCCCTAATGATTACAAACTATTAATCATTATAAATTAATTTCAACGTAACAATTACGAATTATACTAAATATTCTAGCAATGGGTTTGTAATAAAATGATCTAATGAATGCATTAAAATCATCTTTTCAAAATACCCAAATCCATACGCATTAGATAACATAAACTATTTCTAAAGAGCGAAAGAAACAACAAAACAATGGAAGGAATGCTTAACTGGGTTATCGGCATCGATATCGCCTCCGAACCAGTTTCTAGAAGCTACCCTTCTATGGTTCTTCTCATGGTAGAGAGCTTACCTCCCTCTTCATGCTCTCTAGAAGCTCCCAAAGGTCCTTCACCCCTTTTGGCCGAAAACACACCAAAACTTTCATAAACCCTCACTCTATCATCACATATCTATTTATATTAAAAACTACGATTTCGAGCGGTATATATGTGAAAGTCACGGCTATGATATATTGAGTCATGGGCGTGCCATGACACATTGTATCATGGCCATGACTTGTTTTTCCCTTCATCTTTACACATTTTCTTTTCTCCTCTTGCTCTAATCCTTCTTCTTGTTCCATAGAGACAAGTGAGTGTGAATCTCAAAAAGATGGATCAAAGATTGTGCTTGCATCTCACTTTAGCTCTTTTGCTTCCGAATTGTACCTAAAACTATATAAGAATTATAGTGAGCATTTAAGAATTTTCATATCATTAAACACTAAGTGTAAAGGATAAAATGTATCAACAATTAAGCACATATCACAAGGATAAATCCAAAATATAGTTTTCAATTAGTTAGCATAGTCAAATCTTTAGTTGGACAATTAAGATACAAAAAGAATTTAGACCAAAAAAGAATATAATGCATCATTTAATTTTCAATCAAGGGTTACAAACCTTATATGCTTATTCTTCCTTAAGCTTAGCAACAAAAATCGTATAATTGAAATCTCAAATTTTCCTCAAATGTTTTAATGCTTAAATGTACATTCTAAAAAGTCACAAAAGCAAAGAACAGTATAGGAACAAAACAATAGAAGACATAATACAAAATTAAAGAAGCAAAGCTACTAGCTTTTTTAGGTCTAACGGTGGGTTTCATCTTCAGATTGCCTCATATTGAGTAATGATAGATTCAACGTCAACATCAACTATTGATGATCTCTCCACTGAAAGTGAAATTGATTTAGCTATAAAACATAAAGAAAAGTTCTAATTATAATGAAATATACTCATAAACATTTTTCAATATCCATTCACTACTTAAGAAATTCATATCCTAGATTTTCAAAATCATAAATAACACAAACACAATTGAACCCATATCACTATTCTCGTTACTAAACAAAACAAAGAAGTACATATGTATAGGAACAGGAAAAAAGAGAGAGATATAGACTTTAATAATGTAGAGATGAAGCTATAGAGAGGAACACAAGAAGAGGTCATAAGAATGACAATAAAAATGAAGTAAGGAATGAAGAGAATCATGGATGGAAGAAGGCATAACAATAAGAAAAATGAAAAATAAAGGGAAAGCATTGCTTTTGATTTTAGAAATAGGTTTTCACAACACATTTTATCTTTTATATAAACCTATTGTCTTTTTTTTTTCAATTTTTGAGACAAGAAATCATAACAAAAGCAAAACGAACGAGGTTTTATAATTTATTTCTTTCTTTCTAGAAACTGCAACAAAAAAATGACAAATAAAAAGAAACAAGTAGCCCTTAAATAACTAAATTGAAAATAAAGAAAAAGTTTAAATAAACATCTTGATGATTATTTTATCTTTCAATATTTTTTGGTTAATTCATTTTTTATTTGTTTTTATTTCATATTTAAATTGAGTAGACTTAAAAACTATGTTTAATGTGTCTTTTTCTTTGATTATAAAGTTTTTGGAGATGTTACGTATTGATGTACCATATTACTAGAAATTATTTATGAATATAAAATTACAGAAGTTACGGAATAATTTCGAAATACAAGTTTGAAACAAAAATTATTTGACAAAAGATTCAAATTAAAATTTATCGTTTTTTAAAAATTTTAACTTAAATCCAAATGTTTCATAACATTTAAAATAAATTATATTATTTTGAAAGCATTTAATTACAACTCTAATTTATCAATACTCTAAAAATTTTCTGTCTTGATATTTTTTATTATATTTTGTTGGCTTGGCAAAAGGAACCCACAAATAGAACCGTCGTGGCTGGACAATCTGTAGCGTTACAATTCGTCTTTATTAAGGTAAAATTCGTATGGGCTTCTTAAATCTGTCACGTCTTGCTCTGTGTTATTACCTATAGACTACCCATCTACTCCCCAAGCACGTTGCTACTGCAATTCAAGTACTGTGATGCAGCTGCAAAAATATACTACAAAATTCTTAATGCTAACCTAGCTAGTCAAATCCCCTGGTCTTCTAGGAAAATTTAGTTTTCTTGATTTCTGAGAACCATAAAAATTAGTTGTTAATTTTTATTTTTGTTATAATTTAATTTACTACAACTGAATATACATTATTCAATTATTAAAATTAATTATTAATAAATTTATGAATAATTTAATTTAATAATTTAAATTAATTTTAATGTTAATTTTTAAAATAAAAAAATATCAATTAGATAATTACTTCATAAATATAATTTATGAAGTAATTATCTAATTGATATTGTTTTACTAATCAAAAGGGATTAGTAATCATAAATATATTGTTTTACTAATCATAAATATAAATATAATTTATGAAGTAACTAATCAAAAGGGATTACTCATAAAGATTGATGATAATAATATATTGAACTACAATGAGTGAACCTTCCAAGACAACATCTACCTCATATCCAACATTCTCAAATAACCCATTCAATACAACATTAGGATGATGCATTAATCATAAACAACTTTTCAACACATATGCACTTCCTCCTTAATACATTTATTTAAACATTTATATTTTTTCTTTTTCTTTTTCCTTTTTTCTTTCCTTTTTCTTTTGCTTTTTTCTATGTATAAACATTAAAAGAAACTACATTGACATGGGAAATTCAATGATAAGACAAAATAACATCCTAACATTATAACTAACCCACACATATGTACACCCCCATACTTATACTTTTGTACATCCACGAACTCAAAAATCACAAATGCTCCGCTAACTTTATAGCTTAGGTAGGACATTTAGTTAAATTTAAAGGCATATAATGTGATTTATATAAAAAGAAAGGTATAAAGCTCAAAGGGGCTTATCAAAAGGAAAATCATATAATGGGTAGGTTATTTGGCTAATGTAGCTTGGAAAAATAAAGAATGCCTAATCATTTTTATATTAATGCATGTGATAAGAATGTGGTCGTGAATAGAAAATCAAGGCAAAATTAGAATGTATGTGTCATGAAGGTCACACATAAATAAAGACAATGAGACTGATATAGATGTGTCAATATAATAAGGCTCAAAATTTCACTGGCTTTGTCTAATATTAGTCACTACTCTTCTAAAGATAATACACATTGACCAATCACAAAAGTAAAAGTACATGCTCAAGTTGTCATGAAATTTTATAGTCAATTCATTCTCTAATCATAACTATATAGTCTTAGAAGTAATAGAAAATGAGAAAATGTTTGCTTTGTTTATTTTATTCTTTCTCTCATTTTGATCGAAAACTTAAAACCAAGCAAGAAACAAACAACTAAAAACACACATGCAAACAAAAGCTAAATGCGAAAATTTAAAGAAAAAATTTACTTCCCTTAGGTTGCCTTCTAAGAAGTGCCTTTGTTTCACTGGCTCCACTCCATGTTTTCTACTCACGTGACAAAATTATGATCTTCTGGTATCACATAGGGCTCTTACATGTGAGGTTTTTTAGGATAGGGCCTCAGTTGATCATTCTTGTTCAACATCTTCCCTATCTTCAGAATATTGATCTCTATTGAGTCCATGCTCTCGGGAAATATTTCAAATAACTCTTCACCTTTTTCTTCCCCATTTAATTTCTCTAGCATTCTAGGCAAAGGTAAAGAGTTAGTCATAACAATCAATTGCAACTTAGTATTTACCTTTGAGCTAAAAGTATGTCTTTTTTTGGTTCGAGCTACTCCTCCACTTCTTCCACAGAAGCAATTCCTTGATTAATACACTTAAAATCCTCAAGCTTCTCATCACTCTATAAGATTTCATTCTCAAGCTTCTCATCACTCTATAAGATTTCTACACTGACGTCCATTGGGTACACCTTTGGTTGATATGGTTGCTCCTCTTCACTTTGTGATTCTAAGCAGTCAAGGGTTTCCGTCATCTGACCCATTTGGCTTGCCAAGTTCTAGAGTCTAGAAGTTGTATCTTAGTGGGATTGCATCATTTCCTGCTAGAATTGTAGGATATTTTGCTTCATTTATTGCATACCTTTTTGAATTTGCTACATATCCTATTAAAGTTAAATATTGTTAGCAGTAGAAGTCTTGATAAAGTCATCCAGAGATGTACCTAAGTCTTGATAAGAAACTTCTGGCCTGTACAGGAATTGTTGTGCATCCTGCAAACTATCGTGGAAGTAATTTTATTGATCATCCCATCTATAACTAAAGTTAGGTTGATCAGTCTAACCTTGGTCATAGGATTGAGAATAATAGTTATAAAAGAAATTACTTTCGTCCATGTCAAAAAAAAATTTAAATCGCAAACACGAAACAAAAAATGAATAGATCATAAAATAACTGAAAAGAAACTAATTATGAACAAATATATACAAAACACTAATTAACATCACAAACAAAAACTAAAACACTGCACTCTCTAGCAACAGTGCCAAAATTGACAGAGCGTTGTAACACTAGTCAAAATAAACTAGACCTATTATTTTAGCAGTGGTGAGTCTAGGTCGATCCTACAAAGAGTGTTTGGTTAGGCTTTGTCACGAAAATAATTGGTGTTTAGGGTTTCGGTGTTTTTGCTTCATTTAAGAAAAGAAAATAAAACTAAACTAACTAATAAAAGCAAATCGACGAAAATATGTAAAAATGATTAAAGCAGTGAATTTGTTAGGAATCTGGTTCTTTGGTTCAATCTTGGCCTACACCCTAATTAAACATATATCAATGGTTTGTTGTTCTCAATCCTCTTCTAGAAACTATTAATCGTGAGTTAATAATTAACTCGAGTTTTCCCTTAAGTGTTGTTTAATTAAGATACAATCATTAATTAAACTTAACTATTGAATAACTTAGGATACAATCTCTAGATTCAATTAGGTAGTAGCATTACGAATTAGGAAAATTGATTAATCAAGGCAACAATCACATACGATGCGTCATTTAACCTAGGTCATGTTATCCCTAATGATTACGAACTATTAGTCGCTATAAATTAATTTCAACGTAACAATTACGAATTACACTAAATATTCTAGCAATGGGTTTGTAATAAAATGATCCAATGAACGCATTAAAATAATCTCTTCACAATACCCAAATCCATACACAGCAGATATCATAAACTATTTATAAAGAGAGAAAGAAATAACAAAACAATGGAAGGAATGCTTAACTAGGTTATCGGCATCGATATCGCCTCCGAACCGATGTCGGGAAGCTACCCTTACATGGTTCTTCTCATGGTAGAGAGCTTACCTCCCTCTTCATGCTCACACCAAAACTTTCTTAAAACCCTCGCTCTAAACTTTCATAAAACCCTCGCTCTATTATCACATGTCTATTTATATTAAAAACTAGGGTTTCGAGCAGCATATGTGTGAAAGTCACAACCATAACATAGTGAGTCATAGGTGTGATTTTAAGTCACAGGCGTGCCATAACATATGGTGTCATGGTTATGATTTGCTTTTCCCTTCATCTTCATACATTTTCTTTTCTCCTCTTGCTCTAATCCTTCTTCTTCTTGTTCCATGGAGACAAGAGAGTGTGAATCTCAAAAAGACAGCTCAAAGATTGTGCTTTCATCTCATTTTAGCTCTTGTGCTTCCGAATTGTACCTAAAACTATATAAGAACTATAGTGAGTATTTAAGAATTTTCATATCATTAATCACTAAGTGTAAAGGATTAAATATATCAACAATTAAGCACATATCACAAGGATAAATCCAAAATATAGCTTGCAATTAGTTAGTACGGTCAAATCTTTAGTTAGATAATTAAGATACAAAAAGAATTTAGACTAACAAAGAATATAATGCATCATTCAATTTTCAATCAAGGGTCACAAACCTTATATGCTTATTCTTCCTTAAACTTAGCAGCAAAAAATCGTATGATTGAAATCTCAATTTTTCCTCAAATGTTTTAATGCTTAAATGTACATTCTAAAAATTCATAAAAGCAACGAACAGTATAGGAACAAAACAAGAGAAGACATAATACAAAATTAAAGAAGTAAAGTTAATTGCTTTTTTAGGTCCAACGGTGGGTTTCATCTTCGGACTGCCTCATATTGAGTAATGATAGATTCAAAGTCAACATCAACTATTGATGATCTCTCCACTGAATGTGAAATAGATTTAGCTATATAACAAAAAGAAAAGTTCTAATTATAATGAAATAAACTCATAAACATTTTTCAATATCCATTCACTACTTAAGAAATTCATATCCTAGATTTTCAAAATCATAAATAACACAACATCACTATTCTCGCGACCAAACAAAACAAAGAAGTACATATGTATAGGAATAGGAAAAAAAGAGAGATAAAGACTTTGATAATGTAGAGATAAAGCTATAGAGAGGAACACAAGAAGAGGTCACAAGAATGACGATAAAAATGAAGGAATGAAGAGAATCATGGATGGAAGAAGGCGTAACAATAAGCAAATTGAAAAATAAAGGGAGAACATTGCTTTTGATTTTAGAAATAGGTTATCACAACACATTTTATCTTTATATAAGCCTGTTGTGTTTTTTTTTCTTCCAATTTTTGAGACAAGAAATCACATCAAAAGCAAAACGAATGAGATTTTATAATTTATTTCTTTCTTTCTAGAAACTACAACAAAAAATGACAAATAAAAAGAAACAAGTAGCCCTTAAATAATGAAATTGAAAATAAAGAAATAAGTTTAAATAAACATCTTAATGATTATTTTAACTTTCAATATTTTTTGGTTAATTCATTTTTATTTGTTTTTGTTTCATATTTAAATTAAGTAGACTTAAAAACTATGTTTAATATGTCTTTTTCTTTGATCATAAAGTTTTTGAAGATGTTATGTATTTATGTACCGTATTACTAGAAATTATTTATAAATATAAAATTACACAAGTTACGGAATAATTTCGAAGCACAAGTTTGAAACAAAAATTATTTGACAAAAGATTCAAATTAAAATTTATCTTTTTTTAAAAATTTTAACTTAAATTCAAATGTTTCATAACATTTAAAATAAATTATAATATTTTGAAAGCTTTTAATTTCAACTCTAATTTATCAATACTCTAAAATTTTTGTCTTGATATTTTTATTATATTTTATTGGCTTGGCAAAAGGGACCCACAAATAGAACCGTCGTGGCTGGACAATCTGTAGCTTTACAATTCGTCTTTATTAAAGGTAAAATTCCTACGGGCTTCTTAAATCTGTCATGTCTTGCACTGTGTTATTACCTACAGACTACCCATCTACTGCCCAAGCACGTTGCTACTGCAATTCAAGTACTGTCATGCAGCTGCAAAAATATACTACAAAATCCTGAATGCTAACCTAGCTAGTCAAATCCCCTGGTCTTCTAGGAAAATCCTTCCTTTTTTTTGGCCTCACCACACCAATTTCCATCAGATGGGTCAATCTAAATACTTGTATTTTTAGTTTTCTTGACTTCTGAGAACCATAAAAATTAGTTGTTAATTTTTATTTTTGTTATAATTTAATTTACTACAACTGAATATACATTATTCAATTATTAAAATTAATTACTAATAAATTTATGAATAATTTAATTTAATAACTTAAATTAATTTTAATGTTAATTTTAAAAATAAAACAATATCAATTAGATAATTACTTCATAATTATAATTTAAATTTAAAACATCTTCAAAATATATAAATTTTCAAATAAAAATTGTATTCAATAAAATAATAAACTTTAGAGTTTTCATATGATAATAATTAAAGCTAATCATATTAATTATAATTATTTATATTAATATAAATTATAGATAGAATATGAGAAATTTATCATCTTATTTATTATTAATTAAGCTTAGAATATGAGAAATTTATCATCTTATTTATTATTAATTAAGCTTATTCACTTTAATAGATTAAAATATATTTTTGATTGACTAATTGACACCATATCCAACTGAAAAGTACATTATTTAAATGCGTTTAATTCTACTATTTTCAGGAAAGACATTAGTAAATCAAATTTGGTAGAACTCTTATAATTATATCCAACACCAAATTTCTAATCTATGAAAAATTATATGTCCCCACTCCCCAGTGTCCGAAATATTCTCATCTTAAAAATAGTATTATTAAGCAAAAAAATAATTTAATACATTTTAAATTTCAAACCTCACCGTATAAAAATCTCGTTGAAAATTTTAATGCATGTTTATTAATTATTATTAAGGTACAGATAGAGTTACTAATATGAGTTTACCTAAACTTCTAGTATCTTATCAATGCTCGTGGACTAGTCTCTCCAGTGTGGACTTTGCAGTTACTTTTAATCTAGTCGTCTTTTCCTATTAAATTAAAAGGTTAAAAAAGACTACAAGGCAAATTTGATGATGTATAGAGAGAGGATAAATGGAAAAGAAAATTAAACAATAGTGAAGAAGAATGTAGGGACTAGGGAGATAAAACTAAAGTGGAAGAGGAGAGAGAGAGAGGGGGACAGGACAAAACTAAAAAATGGAGTAGCTTAAACTCTGCAGTCCGAAATAGTTGCCTCTACCATCACCACCCACGCCATCCTCTTAGGAACGCGCCGCCGCCTTATTATAGACTACAGTCATCAAATCCTCTGTTAATCACTTCTCCATCTCTTTGATTATATGTTTTGTTAGTGGCTTTCTTTTGTCTTCATCATCAACTATCTCTGAGTTCTTGACAAGGGGTGGTCGATCGTTTTGTCTGCAAGTATTTTTGGTCGTTAATTTTCATGGATACGGTGGTTTGATGTTTTGACACTGAACTGGGTTTTCTGTGCACATGTTTGGTTTGACTATGTGGTTCTGAGAGATGGAGACGGGAGTGAACCTAATCCAAAGGAGAATCTGTCTTTCTATATGCTCTCTTTGTTCTATTTAATGATTCCATTTCCATGGTATGAACTGCTTATGCTTGTTTGCTTATTCCTCTCTAAACATCCGTTTAACACCCTTTTCTTAATTTCCCTCTCATAAAAGCGGCAGGTGGTGAATGGGGTAGGTGAACATCTTGGAGGATTTGGTTGGCATACTGAGCTCTTGATTTCATGCTTGGTTTTTATTTTTCATTTATTATACCTATGAGATAGAGATACAGAGAGAGCAAGGATTTACTTTGAGATAGCTGAAAAGCAACTAGGTATATTTGCCTGATCAGTGAGCATGCACAAGATAATCAACGGTCGCCGTGGTTTATGCTGTATTTGTAAGATTTTGTGGAGCCAGTGAGAGACACGTTAAGTCTCCTCTGCATAATCTGAAACGCCTCTCTACTAACAGCCTGCATCCGGCCAAAAAAACAGTACATATCTTAAGATATGTATCTGGACCAACCAATCACCAATACCCCAGCTTATAAAAGAAGACAAAATACACAGTTTGCAGAAAATATACAAGCGATATAGAAAGAGAGAGTTGGAGAAAAAAGAGATGCAGCAACAAGGTAGAGGAGTGAGTAATGAGATGAATCAGAACCAAGATCGGAGGTTGAAACCGATGCAAGAAGATAACCAACAGCAACCTCAACACCCACAACAGAAATGTCCTCGATGTGACTCTCTCAATACAAAGTTCTGCTACTACAACAATTATAGTCTCTCTCAGCCTCGCTACTTTTGCAAGACTTGTCGGAGGTACTGGACTCAGGGTGGCACCCTAAGAAACGTCCCCGTCGGAGGAGGCTGCCGGAAGGGTAAGCGCAGCAAGACAGCGTCCACAAAATCTTCATCTTCATCGTCCGCTGAAAATTCTAGGTCTCAGTTGCAGCAGCCGGCACAAAATGTGCCACACAATTTGGGAACCACCCCGCCGAACATCATCGTCTGGAGTACTGCTAATACAGATAATACAGTTAGCGCTGGTTTGAGTGGTAAAGATTTGGGGAACTTAGTTTCACCTTCTGGGGTTACTTCAATGGGGACTTACTATCCAAGTGGTGATTATTTAGCTTCTCTTGCGGCGATGCAGTCTTTGAACAGCCAACCATCGCCTTCGTTTAGTCATCAACCTGTAAATCAATCAATCAATCTTACAGTTGATTTGGGTGGTTCTCTAAATCAGGGGCCGTTCCATGCCTTCAATGCGGTTCCTTCCTATGGATCATCACAACACCAAATTCAACATCAAAGGCAATTCTATGAAGGAGGCAACAAAGACGCGAAGAATGAAGAACATGGCTTTTATGCTCGTGAAGAGGGGATTATTCAATCAGGTAGGCCTGTAACTTCCTCTCATCTCCATAATTGGCACCAACCAGGTGGTTATATGAGTACGTCTAACCCAACTGTCTCAGATACTGCTTTGTGGACTCTTAGCGCCACCTCCAACACCAGCACCATAGGTAACATAAACAAAAGCAACAATACTGCTTCGGGTTCCTCTTCTCTGAACCCAGATCATGACTGGCATAATCTGCGGGGAGATGGTCATCCTCCGTGAGCTAGTTCTACAGTCATTCTTGTAGCTACCTCAGAGCTTCAAAAGCAGACAGCTTGCGTATCAGAAAAACATCAAGCCATCTTTTTTATCAGTTTTCCCCTTTTCTTCCTAAAAAGAAAAAAGTTACATTCGTGGGGTTGGGTTTTATGTTTTTCGTAATAAACATAAATCGATATAGGTATAGCGTTGTGATGGGCATTAGATGGTATAGACTCTATACGGTATTACTGGAGGCAATTGCCCTTTTTGTGAAAGCTTATAGAAATTGGTAGCTTATTGGGTCAGGTTGTTTCGAGCTTTTGATGAACGATAATACGCTTGTTTGAGCTTTTGCCTATATTGTTGCTTATGTCTATTTGATTGTTTAAGTTAACAACTGTGACTGTGAGTTCTTAATGAAAGACGTTTTCTAGTGATTGCTTGGATTATGGTTTTTTCAAGAGCAATACAGGTACGCCTAATAAGAAGTAAGAAAAAGAATGGGTATTATTTAAGAAAAAAAGGGGTGGAGTTAGTGGAAAGCTAATATCTTTGTTAAAGTAAAAGAGAAAAGACCTTTTGTTCTTTGTGCATGTGAGTGAATGACAACCCAAAGATGCCTTAAATCTTTCTCTTTTGCAGTTTCCAAATGCCATCTACTTGGCAACTAAAAGTAATCCAGTCGTAGCTCTGTGCTCTCTCTCTTATATAATTCATGTGGAAGCCATGTTCATCGGTTTTACAACTTGGGAAAAGCTGCGACGTGAGACTTTGTGTTCTTGAATTGGTAAACATTAATAAGATTTTGCCACGCTTCTTACTTCTAATTAAATCAAATTAGTGTTCAACTGAAGGAGTAGTTCATTTTCTGAGTTATTAAAAAAATCTGGAACATTTGTACTTAAATAATAGATTCCTTCGTATATATAGTAACTCAATCAAAATAAAGAAAAAGATATGTGATAAATACGAATTATTAAGGGCTTTATTAATTACTTATGATACAAATAAGCTTCATAAAAGTACTCAAAATAGATATGTTTTAAATCAAATTATTTTTACTATAGACTAAAAATATTTAATTAATTTTGTATGTCCTCATTATTCTTTGAAATATAATATGGATTTAACATAAAATAGAAAGCTTAAAAATATTGTTGACCGAAAGTCTCCAAACTTTAATTTTTCGGTTTATTAATGAACCTTTCATTTATTTAAATTTAGTCTTAAACATTTTCAAAATCTTTCAAATTAGTAAGAATATTAGTTTAACTTATATATGGTCAATGAAATCTAATGATTAGTACTAATTTAATAGGCTTTAAATATATTTAGGAACCAATCAAAATAACTATATATGGGACTAAAACAAGACGTGTGAATTTATTAATCGATCTTTTGTTAATATATAATTTCCTTTTATTATTTTAGAGGAGATATGTTATTTGTTGATGTAAAAAATAGTATAACTAATTGTTCCTTTTTTATTTGAATTAAATATTTTCTTGCTAGAAAAAGCAAAAGAAAGTGAATATACATGTCAATAATAAAATTTTCATCTTTTATGAAATTAATTATTCATATTGATATATTAGAATACTTACTGTAGTTAATGTTTGGTTTGCATATTAACAATATTGAGATCACTCTAGGTTGAATATATCTCAATGGTGCATAACAACATCATCATCTCGATCATTTTTCTAATATAATTCAAACACAAAACCTACGACATAAATAATATAATTGCAGCCATAATTAGATAAATGGGGGGAAAATCCATATACATGATAGATGACTTAATTCTTTTGGTTGAAAAGGCATTGTTCCCTTAATTTATTGAAGATCAAAGTAAACCTTAATTTCTTATTTTCATCTTGGACAAGGCAAGGTGATCCTCCCTCACCGTATCATTTTGTTCTAGTTGTGGAGGGATTGTCCCAAATCACTGGAAAGCCGACTTCACACAATGGTCATTTCTGCTATCACCATAAATGCGAAGGTCTTAAACTCACAAACATGATGTTTGTCGATGATCTCATGCTAATGTATGGAGTTGACAGAGTGTCCATAAATATTCTTAAAGACATCCTATCCCGTTTTTCGAGCTGGTATGGGCTGAATATAAATCTCCATAAAAGCAGCTTATATTGCTCCTCGGACATGCAAAACTCTTTTGAATTTTCTAGTCTTTTAGGAATGGAGTTAAGCATACCACCTTTTAAGTACTTGGGCATTCCCCTCTCTCATGCAAAACTCACCTACTCTAGTTGTCTTCCTCTCTTGGAATGATATAAATCAATGGGAGAATCAGTTTCCCTCTATGGCTGTAAGGCTCATGCTTATTATCTTAGTTCTCACTAACTTACATATACACTGGATCAACAACTTAATACTGCCTAAGAAATTAATTAAAGAACTCGACAGAATTATTAAATCCTTTCTCTGGTCTAGTTCTACGGATAATGCCAAGAAAGCAAAAGTGAAGTGGGGAGAGGTGATACCTACCAAACAACAAGGACGCCTAGGCATACTTTCCACAACTTCTATGCAAAAGGTTCTTCTCTGCAAAAAATTCTGGAGATTACTAAAGGATAAAAATTCAGTTTGGACTAATTGGGTACATGAAATATATCTTTCTTCCCAAAGCTTTTGGCAGTTGCCGATCACTAAGAATGGATCTTGGATCCTTCAGTATATGCTGAAAATCGGAACATGAATCAGATTCAGCAATTTCTTCATTATATTGTTATGAACTCCAAACTTCTGCATCAACAACTAAATCCAAATACAACCTTTATTCAAGTGATTATTCAGAATAAAAAAGTTAATACTTATATCGATACAAGTGCAACTATTTGTATTGCATCTAAATCTCTATTATCAAATTGGAAAAATTATAAATGGTGAATTTTATAATGTTCTTGAAACTGTTTATATAGTTGTTTTAATTCTAATAGTTTTTATTATAGTTTTTGGTATTACGATAAATTATATCTTTAAAGTTATGAAGAATAATTTCATGAGTATTTGTTTGTTTAAAATAATTATAAGTGTTGGTAAAAGTAGTAATAAGCTTTTTACTAAGCGAAATTTTTCGTTCTATATGTATTATGTTTAAATGAATATTTCTACAAACTTGACAAATAGGCATTGAATTAGAAATAAAATGATAATACCTTTTAAGAAGGAATAGTGTAACATCCCGTTTCCAGAGAACGGGTCGGACCAGAGAAACGGGTCCGAGTTATGTGCATATAAGAATTTATTGTACATGCATTCATGACAATTATCTCGGTAGAAGTGTGAATAAATGAGGAATTTTTGCTAATATGGATTATGAGTAATAATTGAATTGGAGAGGTTCATGGTGATTCTCTAATTTTTAGAGAATTATAGAAATTTTCTGGGAATTTTTCGGAACTGTTTCCGGACCCGGAAAATTTC
>JAOTAY010000002.1:33135416-33151325 GCA_025629805.1 Erythroxylum baracoense | reverse complement strand
ATTTGTTAAGTGATGTGACACGCCACCCTCGCGGGGCACGGATCCGGGTATCACTGTCGATATCGGGTTCGGGTTTTGCGGGAGAGGGGTGTTACAAATAGATTCTCCTATTCGAATGGCTATAATTGATGAAAAGATGATTGATTTAAAAGATCGAGTAATTGGAATAATGAATAGAAATTTAGCCTATGGAAGGATAAAATTTAATACTCGCCTAAAATTAGGAATTCTTTTACAATCCCAAAATTTAGATGAAACAATTACGATTGCCTATAAATTTTATCATGAAAATTTAATGACAACAAGAATTGATATTAATAAAAAAAATTGGAGATAGTTATATTGTTTTTTCATAATATTCTTTTTCTAATTTATATTGAAGAACTAAAGTTTTAGAATGAATGATGTTTGTTAATAGTTGATTACAGCATGTGCAATTAGGCATAAAAAAGAAATAGGACATAAATGGATAAGGTAAATAGTTATAAATAGTGAATTTTATAATGTTCTTGAAACTGTTTATATATTAAAGAATTTACTGGAAAAATATAACTTCATATAAACAAGAAATTGAAAACGAAAAAAGAAAAAATGCTCTGACATTTAAATAATATGAGATATGTGAAATATGTTATTTAGAACAATACATTTGTGAATTTAAAAAATATTATTACAAATTAACTCACACAGAACAAGAAATGTATATAAAAATATTTATTCAATTACCTTATCCAATAAATAAAATAGTTGAAGATTTATTTCTTCAAAAACAACATAACAATCTCGTTGCTTATAATTTATGTGGTGCTATTTCAATAGTAAAAGAAGTATTATCACAAAAATGTTTAGAAGCAAAATTATACAAATCACTCAAACATAATGATATTAAACTATATTGTTCTAAATGTTCAGAAGTAGCTCAATAATATGGATGTGACTCTTTTATCTATAAAAAACATAAATATAGAAAACCTAAATATAACAAATATAAATGGCAAAAATATCCCACAAAAAGATATATAAAATTCTCAGCTAAACCTTATAAAAAATTTTTTTAGAAAAAAGTCTATAGAAAAATCAATCCAAAGAAAAAATATTGTCCTCAATATAAGAAAACATGTAAATGTTGGTTATGTAAAGAAAAAAGTCATCATGCAAATTAATGTCTAAAAAGAAATGACAATAAATACAAAGAAAAAGTAAATATTTTAACTTCATCATTTAAAAATAATTTAGAACCTTTATCTATCCGTATATTTATTATCAGTTGGGCAATAGTGATTCCACATGGGTTTGGTATGATAATTGGACTGGCTATAGTCCACTACTACGAAGAAATGATCTAGAGCACTTTAGATGACACATCCCTCATGATGCCAGAGTCTCTTCACTCATATACAAAGGTCAATGGAATGGACAATATAGAGGATTTCACACAGTCAACTGTTTCCTAACCTCTAAAACAGGAGCAACAAAGATACAATCGTGTGGAAACTTCACTCTAATGGTTTTTTTACCAACAAGTCATGCTATAACATATTCCCAACTGTTCCTCCAACAATTCCCTGGTACACTATTCTCTGGCAGCAATGCATATGCCCCAAGCCTACATGTTTACTTGGTTAGCAATTAAGAACAGATTAAGCACCAAAGATAGGTGGCGCGAGACTTTTTAACCCAATATGTGAATTATGTAAGACACTAGCGGAGGATAGGAATCACTTATTCTTCAGTTGCATCTACTCCAAAACAGTTTGGAGTCAACTTCTTCATAAGCTTGCACAGTATGGCAACGAATACGACTGGACTAATGCACTCCAATGGATCATCAGTGCATCTAGCCTTTAGAGGAAGGACATCTTGATATTCAAAACAACATTTACTCTTACAATCTATAATATTTGGAGGGAGAGGAATAGTGGATCTAAAGGTAGGAGCAAACAAGCCCTTATCAACTTGCTGAATTAATCATGAATGAGATTCTTGGCCTAGTGATAGTAAAAGAAGTCGCTTACAAGTTATCTGACAGTATGAAAGCAAGGTGGTTTTTATAATCTAGGTTATGGGGTTCATAGCAACTAGTATTGTGGCTTTGCCATTGTAGAATTTTTTTTATGGAATCCCACAATGGGAACCTTCATTGTAATGATGTAAATAGTTTCACTACTTTTAATGAAAATTTCTTCAATTAAAAAAAAAAGAGTATGTCAACCCTAAATCGAGAGAAGCAATGAGTTTGATTATTTTCATGATCTGACCAAGTTTGTTCCTACAAAGAATTTGATTATGTCGAAGACCTAAATCGAGAGAAGCAAAGGGTTTAATTTGCCTTCATCAACTTTGGGGGTTACTTGGCCTGTTAAATGAAATGGTGAAGAAATTTACCGCTTTAGCAATTGGCCATGATGTGATTAACTCGTAGTTATATAATGTTGATCCCGAATAAGATTATACATGACAAGTGGCACCTGATTCATGCCATAAAAGCGCTTTACAACATTCTATCTATAGTACTTCATGAAATGCAAATTAAAATGTCATCTTATCATATTTAATTGTGAACTAAATTGAAAATTTTAAAATTTTAGGAATCAATTGTAAATTTTAATAAATATATTGGATTAAAATATTGTGATCTTAAAATGTTATATTACTTTCTCATACAAAAGCTGACAATTGAAATATTATTTTTACTTTCTATAAATAAACAATAAGGTATTGGAGCATAGATCAACACTAGAAGGAACAGGAAAAATCTAAAAATGAAACAGGTTAATGCTTCATAATACTAATATGTTGATTAAGGAAATATGATGTATATCTTATGCATATATTTCTAAATCCAAAATCTTGACAAAGTCTTGCTTGAGTAGTGAGCTTCAGAGTTGGGATGTAGCGTTACAAAGTTTTACTTAACAAATCACAAGTGAATGTGCTTAAGCGAACGACTTGCCACTACTACTGTACACATCTTCATTTACAACTCAAAATGTTGTCTGTTTTACTTGCTCGGTGACAAATGGATGGAGGGAACAATCCAATGTCTAGCTTTAACACCACAAACTCATGTACATGATACTTTCTGAGACCCCATCTCTACTTGCACTTTAGAAAGCATGATTGACAGGCAAGAATGAATTGTGGTCCCACTCTATATCAATATCCCATCAGCGTTGGACTTGGCTGGGTTAGAGACCCTCATGATAGCCAAAATTGGTCGGCAAGTATTCCTTTCTTTGCAGTGACCCGAGGGCAGCGGTGGTGGAGTCGGCAGTGGTAGATTTTTTAAAGCGTTATTAAATAATTGAATTATATGGTAAAATATAATAGTTACTACTAATAATAATAATAAAATAAAACTTTATTTTATTATTTATAATAATAATGATCATTACTAATCGTAAAAATTGAGCACAAAACGTTTTTATAAAATAGACTACACCTTTGTGAGGAGTAATGCAAATGCTATGTCAGTTCTGTCTTGCCAATGCTTGCTGCCATTGGTCGTGTGTATATATATAATATATATATATCTCTCAATACTCGATATATTGATTTCTCTTGAACATTGAGCCTTAAATATATATATATATATAAATATAATATTGTACTTCTTTTACCAAATAAAAATTAAAGTATACGATGTTAAAAGGCCCATTATTCTTATTTATTTTAAACAATAACGAAATAATGTTCATACTAAGCTTCAAACTTTAGATGGTGCAGCATTATTAAAATAAAAGGTACTAAAATATATAAAATTAAAATATAGAATAGTTATTTTAAAAATAAAATTATTATCATCAAAATGTGAACAAAATAAGTACAAAAATAACATATAAATCATAAAAGAAATATATAAAGAATCACAATGATAATAAAGTTAATAGGAACAACATTTAAATAAGTACATATTTTATAAAAAACTTAGCCTAGAAAAATTCTGTACCAACATCCAATGAAGGAAATTTGCAAGCCATTCATATACATATATGCATATAAACATAGGTGGCAGCCTTTGTTTTACGACAATCCTGAAACATATAGGGTGGTACGCATACGACCAAATGGAAATGATGTATTATCATGCGTGGCAGGCTGCGAGTGAACACCTTCAAGACTTGGGTCGAATTTATGAGAAGCAAGCATAAGCTTCCTTCGGGTTTGCTTCGAGGTACAGGGGTTGACGCCATGATATATGCGAGTCCAAAAGCACTCCACTTCTCTTATTCTTGTATATATTCATATGATGGAGGAGAATGTGTCATCCCCGGAGCAATAATCAGTTGACACGCCCCAACTGCCCATGTTTTTTTGCCCTCATTAATTATTTTATATTGGCTATCTTATGTGGGATACTTGTCATATTCCATAACGTTAACGAGAGAATGATTTGGTTAGGCTTCTCATTCAACGTCCAAGGGTTTTAAACAATGTAGTTGGTGAACTTGAGAACCTTCGATGTAACATTTGTTCGAATCTTGTATGCTTATATGATATTCATAGTTTCTTGGACACGCCTCACTGTTCAGGACGTCATTGCCAAAGTTAGCGTAGGAGTGAAGCCCAAATCTTCTTGTTATGATTTTCTACATATATACGTATCGTGCTTGATTCTGAAGAATGTAATGTGTCGCAGTATTGGGTTGATTGCATCCCACAAATTAAGTCGAGAAAATGAACACGAGTATTAGCTTAATTTAACATGGATATATGATGTCTGGTCATCAAGTTACTTGCAAAAGTTGATTTGATTCGGGGTAAAAAGAAGTTCGAAGTAAAACCTCACCGCAAAAGAGTACTACAGGGGTCAAATTTCATTGAAAAATATGAAAATGTGGATAAGGTTGTTGAGCTGATTGATTATGTACGTCAGTACCAAAGAAAGTTATGAAAAGAGGAACCGGTGAACGCACACTACAATAAAGAAGAATTTTGACTTGTTTTTTTTGCTGGATTTGAAATTCATAGCTAAAAGTTAGTATTTGGCTACGAAATATCAAATCGGTAGTCTCTTGAAACAATACCTCTAACTTAAAATGTTTCGCATGTTTTTTTAAAACTATTAGGTACGTTTAGAATATACTACATTTTATATTCATAGCTAATAAGATTGGACAATATTTTTTAACTATTAACTTAGTTTTGTAGTGAAAGCTTTTTAGCTACAAAATATTTTTCGTAGTTAAACAAGATTTGACGATGTTTTTTAATTGTTAACTTATTTTTGTAACAAAATGATTTTAGTTACGAAATATTTTTTGTACTAAAACACAAGTGTGTTTCAAATCCCTTAACTATCAATTATGAAAATAAATTTGATAGTTAAATATCTTTTGCTACGAAAACATGTTTATAGCGAAAAAAAGAAGAATACAAAAGCAATGAAATTATGTCGTTTTGTCTACTAAAATGACATAATTTTCTCTATACTGATAACCTAAAGACACTGCTTCTCTATGTTTTTTCTTTCCTATCTTCGTGTTCTAGCAATTCCAATGTCTTTGTCTTTTATGTTCGCTATATTTCTCTGCTATTTTCGTGTTCAGGGAACTGATTCCTATCTTCATGTTAAACTCAAGTATCCTTGTGTTTTCTCCACCGATTGGCGATGTCTATTTTGCCTATTTAGAAGGTTTTAGGTAATTATGTTTTCAGTTCATTCATGGCTATTGTAAGTTAAGGTTGAGACAATTGGTTAATATAGAGTTGTGGTAGGTGCTAATTAGCTTCTAGAAGGTGCAAATAATGGACTGATGTGCTTCCTTTTCTCACTTATACCCACCTCTCTCTCTATACCCACCTCCATGTCTCATTGTTGTGTTGAATTACTTTAAGTTGAAAAAAATGGATGATATGCCTAAATGCAATTGTTTAAGCTATATCTGTGATGTTACTAGGAAGATTTCGACTTTAACAAGTAGGAATGGGTGATGAAGTTCCTAATGGGTCTGAATGAAATCCTGGAAACTTTTAGAACTCAAATCTTATTAATGGAACCTTTTCTAAGTATTAACAAGATGTATTCACTAAAGTTGAGAGATGAGAAATAGAAATATGTGTATCGTTCTTTACTTAAAGTTTTTGAGAGTTTTGTTATGCTTGTTAAGTTTCAGCAAAGTTTTTGAGAGTTCTGTTATGCTTTTTAAGAATGATGATATTAATACTCTAATTACAAATGTAGTCCAATAGGAGGTGCTGAGGCATACATAGAATCAAATCTTACAGTTGTTGCTTCTAAATTTGGAGGTATGTTTAAAACTTACTCCTTAAATTCTTGTGAAAGTTTGAGTAAAATATTAGACACATAGATTATATACACAAGAGCCACCAACCATATGACACCTCTCCTGAAATTACTCTACCAATATGTCAGATTACGAACACCAATACCAATATTTATAGGGCTCCTTATGCTTTCTTGTGAGTTAGGATTCTAGTCTGAATAAGAGATTGTAGCTTGGGCAATCTCTAGTTGTACATATCTTCTTATTATTTATAAAATTTTACTGATTTACCAAAAAAAAACCAATAATTTTACTTGATAACAACTATACCTTTTTTTTTACATATATTGGAGATGTCAAATTATGTTCAAATATGTCCTAAAAAAGCTTTACATGTGCCAAATTTTAAGTACAAATTGTTATCCGTTAGTAAGCTAACAAAAGTATCAAAGATTATAGTGACATTTACACCATTTTAATTGTAGTTTGTAATAAAGGATGAATGATTATCTTTAGAAAAAATTCATGTTCACTTTACATCCAAAGTTAAATAAAGGAAACTATTTTCTTTGTTTAGATGTTATTATTCCATTTGGAACAATAAATTGGGTTCATGCTTTCTGTTCTAAGCTAGCTCATATTTCTTAACTACAAAACCTTTTACCCAAAATTTGTTTTGTCCACTTTGCCTACTTCCAAAACAAAATAGATTACCTTATCCTAAAAGCATCACAATCTCATAAAGGATGTTTCAATACATTTTTATTTATGGGGCCTTAAGTGAAAACTTTAATTAGAACTCAATATTTCTTAATTGTAATTGATGATTTTTTACATTGCATATGGACATATCTGATGCAATCTAAAAGCCAACTTTTCCATAATATTGAACAGTTCATTAAACTTATTGCAAACTAGCTTCAGACCATTATTAAAATATCAACAGGTAATGACACTTGAGTTTAATAATCATCAAATGGATGAAATTTCTTCAAGTGCTATAGGAATTTTACATTAATGTAGTAGTCCTTATACCCCTTACTAGAAAGGAGTGGTTGAAAGAAAACATAGACATATTTTAAATGTTGCTAAAGCCTTGAGATTTTACATAATAAGAAACTTACTTTATGTTATAAATAAGTTTAAAACTTGACTTCTTGAATATTAGTTCCTTAAGCGAATGGCAGATGAAAGCTTTGCATTTGAAATAGGGCTGATTTTATTGTTTATAAACTCTCACTAACCATCATGAGATTGGTTAAGCTATTGATAGATTTATGTTTACAATTTAAGTAACGTAACACATAATATTACATTACAACCTACTTAAAATATGGATATATATATATGTAAAGCCTTGAGATTTTACATAATAAGAAACTTACTTTATGTTATAAATAAGTCTAAAACTTGACTTCTTGAATATCAGCTCCTTAAACGAATGGCAGATGAAAACTTTGCATTTGAAATAGGGCTGATTTTATTGTTATAAACTCTCATTAACCATCATGAGATTGTTTAAGCTATAGATAGACTTAAGATTACAATTTAAGTAACCTAATACAAAATATTACATTACAACCTGCTTAAATTAATAATAATAATAATAATAATAATAATAATAATAATAATAATAATAATAATAATAATAATAATGACGTGATAGGAAATATTTGGAAGTGACTTTCACATTCTTGCTCTATAAAAATGAATGTACCTGGGGGTTTTGGAGATATCCTTTCAAGTTAATTAAAAATGATTTCTTGGGATGATTTAAGTAGATCCTCCAAACTTTGGTTTACTAATAATGACTAGAAAGGTGAGGATAGGCAATGACTAAGGAGTGACTTTATTGAACTATAGGGGACTATAATCATACACTTATTCTCATACACCATACTATATATGTTTTTCATTGAATAAAGTTTCTCACCGTATAGTTATTGTAATATTATATTGTCATATATCTTATTATAAGGTTTGTTATAGTCCGCCGATCAATTGCATATTTTAGTAGAATTAAAACTTGGTATGTCAATTTTGATTTACCATTATATTATTTACAACTTAAATTACATTTAGTAATTTAGTAACTTACTTATAATTGTTAGCTATATGGAAAAAGTTGGATGAATCATCAAAAATGATCTAGTCAATACTTAAAAGGAGTGAAGATGATTGAGGTGTCGAGTCCTACAAATTATATCCCTTAACTACCACAAGTGCACAGGTCGTGAGTTGTAGTATTTGAAGGCTCGATCCCACGAGGAGGATAAACTAATCTAATCCAAGGTTATCTAAGGCTTAGAAATTAATAAAATGAAATTAAAAGTGAAACAAGATTATAAACATAGGAATTTGATTGCAAGAATTCAACTTAAGAAATTAACACAAAACAAGAATTGTAAATGAGCAACACAAAGGGTCACTATCGAAATTAATGAATAAAAATTAACAAGTTATGAGAGAGGAGTTATACCTATCATTAATGCTAACCTAGCTAATTATGTATTATTAGGGTGTCAGTTTTAGACTATCGTAAGAGGAATTACTCTCTTTCAAGTTATAATCTCACACCCTAGATCATTAACCCTAATTAAATTATGAAATTTGCAATCTCTCAATAAACAAATGACCCATAATTAAAATTAGATGGGAAGCTCTCTACTAAACTACTGGGTCTCACACAGGATCTCACTCTGCACAAAAATTGGTATGATTAACTACGTGGTCTATTGGATCATCTAACTCTCGTTAACTCAATCCAATCATTTTTATCCAGCTCATCCTCTCAGTTTGTTACTGAAATATGCAAAATTCGAAGTTAATCACAACATCTAATCAATAAAACACAAAATCGACTATATTAACATTAAATTAAAGTAAAATCTTGAAGGAAGAGTTAGAACATTGTAAACAATCCAAAAACCATTATCATACAATCCATTTTAATCTTGTACATTAAATGAACAAAAATGAAATTGATAGGACATACAACTTAGATCGGACAATCCAGGAAGGCGGTAGCGTCGAGAGACCACCTAATCTAGGAAGCAACAGCGTCAGGATCCACTTCTTTTTCCTCTTCTTCTTCTTCTTCTTCTCTCTCTCTTTTCTATTCTCTCTCTCTTGAACTTTCCCAAAGTGGCAGAATGTAGAAGCTACTTTAGGGTTTATTCATTAATTTTTATATATTATTTCCAATTAAGGCAACCCTAGGGTTTTTTTCGGGTCCGAAAGGTCTGAAAAATCCCTCGAAAAATCAAGTTAGGACTGTTATATACTTATCTGTCACACAGACCATGATCATAGCCCTTAATGTCACGATAGTGGCGGGGAGTTGTTTTCTTCTGTCACGATCGTGGCCAAGAGTTTTTTTGCTTTTGTCAAGATCGTGGCATATTCCCCACGATCGTGGCTCTTTGTTCTTTCTTCAATCACGATGGCTAAGGGTTATTTCCTGGGTCTTCTCCAAATCTCCTCTAATTACCCTGAAACACTAACAAACACATCAAGGCACCTCAAAAATAAAAAATTAAAGCTCAACATCATGTTCCAACCCATAAAACATTTAAAACAAAAATATTTACTAACTAACACAATTCTAACCTAAACACGCACTAAACAATTAAGGGGTGTTTGTTTTCATTTTTTCCCCATTTCTTGTTGTGGTTTTTATAAAAAATAAAACTTCCTCTTAAAACATGTTGGTTCAAAAAAGCGAAGAAGAATAAGCAGTGAAGCAGGCAAAGTGGTGTGCATCATTGGAGCTTTCGATTACATTAAGGAGACTTTCACTGTTTCTATCTTATGTCAACTTCGTCTTTAGTTTTACAAGTTATTAAGGGGAAAATAAGGGATAATTATGGAGATCTATGTATAAGAGAATGATTTGTTCAATTACATAGTGTAAAAAGATGATTTTCGCACTGTGTTAATATGTAGATTTGTTGTTACAATTTGCTTCTCAGCAGGTAAAAATTTGTTTTGCTTCAACTCCTTATCTCCTGAGGTACATACAAAGGAAATCTAAAGGCTAGAAAACCATGAAGAGAAGTGGTTTCTGAGATAAGAAGATTGTGTGAAAGAGGAAAAGAAGAGAGCTTGCGGAGAAGAAGAAGAGTGAATAGTAGGGTGGGCAAAATATTAATTTGTCTAATCAGTGAATGGTGAGTGAATAGTGAGGGGCATGAAAGAAGAAAAGAAGAGAGCGTAGAAAGAGGATTGAATAGTAGAGTAAGCCAAAATATTACTTTATCTAATTAGTGAACAGTGAGTGAATAATGAGGGAAGAACAAAGAGTGGCGGTAGAGGAAAGAAGAGTAAATAGTAGGGTAACATATTTATTTGTCAAATCTCTTATTAAAAATTTATAATGTTATTTTGTATGGATTGATTAGGTTATCTTATGTTTATTTTGAACTATGTTTACTATGTAATACTTTGTAGAAATTTTTATGATTCTTGTCACTTATACGTGGTTACACTTAGTGATGGAAGGTTTGAACAATATGAACGATTCCAATGATTATGTAATTTTATTATATAAATTGATGTGTAATTTTTTAATAATATTTCATTTTCATATATTTTAATTTTAACTATAATGATAGTTAATTAATTTAAAAATATAATGTATTTTATTATAATTATTACATATAAGAGTATAATTACAAAAAACAGAAATAGGATGATAAAACCAAAAATGTTTTTATTTTTAGTTTTTTGTTACAAATCTCAACCAAACATGTTTTTGTTTTTTAGTTTTTATATTATAAATCTAAACCGAACAGGTTTTTTTTAAGGAAAAAACAAAAAATAACAACAGGAAACAGAAACAAAAAACAACAACAGAAAAATAGAAGTGGAACCAAACGACCCTTAAATTAACAACTAAACATGTACTAAACAATCAAATTAACAACTAAATAGACATTAAACTACATACAAAAACACGATGCAATCTACATCTATCAACATCCCCACACTTAAACGTTTGCTTGTCCTCAAGCAAACAAAAACAAACAAACATCAACAACTAAAAAACAAAATAGGCACATGCGATAATGAGGCAATGATATTAGACTTAACGAAATGAATTTAACTTTGAACACAATCCCTCTAGTTGTTCTAACTTATTAACTTGTGAAATATGTGTCTAAGTACCTTGGACTAAATATATGAACTAATTAAAATTTTAAAGCTAAGTCTATTCACCCCTATCACTTACACACACACATTGATAATTATTTGGTCAAATCAAAAGTGTAGCTATTCCTAATTAGGTTTTCATGAAAAATCAAGTTACTAATAAGTTTGGAAGGTTTTTATTTAAAAACATCTTTTTGTTGATTTTGAAGGGCACGAACCTAATTTTTTTATGTGGAGACAAACAATTATGATAAATGTCGATCTAGTTACTCAACTAGGTCTTACTGTTATTAAGCGGCTTGGTTGGAATGTCATTATAGCCTTTTAACGTGAAGGTGCACATTTGTGATGTGTGTCGATTCAGTTATTCAGCTAAATCACATTCTCAACTAGCTACTAACTCTATTCATAACTTAAATGCCAGCGAAATAGTTATTTCATTGAAATTTATACACTTTTTTCTACCTTATTGCTTTTGCTAATTAATCTCATAAAAATACTAGTATGCCATTTATTCGATTGGCATAAAATTATAAATGAATGTGAAAAGTTCCTATGGTTAACAAGCTAACACCGTATCTTAATTAAACTGTATATTTAGCTAAAGTAACCTAGGTCACTAATTTTGCAAGCTAATAAATCTTTGCAACCTAAAAGGCTATGTTCAAAGTTAAATCTATCCCATTAAGTCCTAGCCATTGACGCATTCACACAATTTACATCATGCACCCTAAACAAACTATCATACAATATGTAAAATTCATATTCAAAATAAAAACATACAAGCACATAACTCGTTCATAGTTAACATAAAAATAACAATGCACACACCTCCCCACACTTGAATAATACATTGTCCTCAATATGAGGAGAATACCTAAGAAAAGTCAACATATAAGGTGGGAATAAAACAACATGATGAGAAAAACATAAAAAATAAAATAAAATAAAAAGACAAGGTTAGAGCATAAGAACAATTCCAACTACATAACAATTTAAATCCAACTACTAAACGTGTTGAGTTATGGTCATTAGCTTGACCTTCATCCTTTAAAACTTAGTCAGGATCAATTATGAGTAGCTTACTTCCACCCATGATGGCTAATTTCTATTTTATAGCTTGTAAGTAAGCTACAAATTGCATATGATCAGAAGTACAATATTGATAAAGTTAAGAAAACAAATTAATTTTAGTAATGTCCTTTTCATTAAAAAAACTACCAATAATATAGGGAATAACAAAACTCCCTACATATTCTATTAAGTTTAGCAGTTTGTTTGGTAAAAGGGTGAGCTGTTCTTGTTTTTCATTAGTCACCCCCTTTTCTTCTTCTTCTTTTGCTTCACGAATAAAGACTTTCACAGCTTCTTCAAACTCAATGTCCATTGTCATTTGTTCTTCTTCCTTTTTCTCTTTTAAAGATTCGAACACATCAATTCTTTTAAATGAGTCCTCCTTCAGATTCTTTAATCATGTTGGATGTCACTTGGTCATTACTAATCTAAAGGATAATGTTCTCTTTATAGACATCTATTAAAGCTTTTTCGATGTTCAAGTATGGTATACCAAGATCTGGCGGATAGTGTGGGGGGTTTTTATCCTTTTCTTCATCCTTTTTCTTCATTTTTTAGTCTTTTGTAAGGTGGAGTTCAACTTTATTTCTAGCTGGTTTTTCTAGCTCTACCCCATTCCTAAGTGTGATAGCCTGACATAACTCTATTGAATTTATTTTCATGTTGTGTAGACAGTTTTCCACACTTCTCTTACAAAACTCCATGGAAAGCTGGCCCATTTGAATCTCTACGTTGTGAATAGAAGAGGCATGCATGATCTTCCATTACTTACTTAAACTTCTCTTCCATTCGTTTTTGGGTCTCTTCTATGTCTATGAGCTTATCCATGATTTTATCCAGCTTAGAATCCTATGAATTGGACTCATCTTACTAAAATCCTAATAGGTTTTAATGTCCTATGGGAGTCCTTATATTGTTAGACTAATAGAAATCTCGGTAGTTTTGCCATCCCAAAATGTACGTGTTCATATAAGGATGATAATTTTCCCTACTAAATTGTGCCTCATTGAAGTCCGCAAGAGTTCCTTGCTCCCTATAATATATATCCTCCATCATTGTTCTTTCCATTTGTTTTTAGCATTTAACCTTCTTGATTCCTCATAGTTGCCTTTTGATGTCCAAAAGATGTGCCTTCCACTTATGCCTAACTTCCTTCCTTCCTTTTTTTTTAATATCTAATACTTATATTAAAAGAATTAGACTAATCCTACACCTCCTTAACAACGATGCCAATAACTTGATCGAGGTGTTGAGTCTTACAATTTCTATCCCTCAATTACCACAAATGCATAGGTCTTGAGTTGTAGCATTTGAAGGCTCGATCCCATGAGGAGGGTAAACTATTCTAATCCTAGGTTATCTAAGGTTTAGAAATTAATAAAATGACATTAAAAATGGAACAAGAATATAAACACGGGAATTTAATTACAGCAACGTAAGAAATTAACACAAAATAAGAATTGACATTGAGCAACACAAAGGGTCACTATGGAAATTAATGAAAAGAAATTACCAAGTTATGAGAGAGGGGATGTTACCTATCATTAATGCTAACCTAGCCAATTATGTGTTATTGGGGTGTCGGTTCTGAACTATCATAAGGGAAATACTCTCTCTCAAGTTATAATCACGCACACTAAATCATTAACCCTAATTAAATTATGAAATTTGCAATCTCTCAATTAACAAATGATCCATAACTAAAATTAGATCGGAAGCTCTCTACTAAACTATTGGGTCTCACACAAGATCTCTCTCTACATAAAAACCAATATGATTAACTATGTGGTTTGTTGGATCACCTAACTGTCTTTAACCCAATCCAATCATTTTTATATGGCTCACACTCTTAGTTTGTTACCAAAATTTCCAAAAATTGAAGTTAATCATAACACTCAGTCAATAAAACGCAAAATCGACTATGTTAACATTAAATCAAAGTAAAATCCCGAAGGAAGAGTTAAAACATCATCAACAATCCAAAACCCATTATCATACAATCCATTTCAATCTTAACAAAAATGAAATGGAAAGGAAATACAGCTCGGATTGGACAATCCAGGAAGGCAGTAGTGTCGAGAGACCACCTAATCCGAAAAGCAACAACATCGGGCCCACTTCTTCTTTCTCTCTCTCTCTCTTCTTTTCTCTCTCTTGAACTTTCCAAAAGTGGCAGAATGTAGAAGCTCCTTTAGGGTTTCTTCATTGAGTCTTATATAGTATCTACAATTAGCAACCCTAGGGTCTTTTCTGAGTTTGAAAGGTCCAAAAAATCCCTCAAAAACTCAAGTCAGGATTGCTGTTCGAGTATCTGTCGTGTAGGCTATGATCGTGGCCTACGCAATAGATACTCGGATGGTAGTCGACCTAGAGTTTTTTTTTCTTTTGTGATGATCGTGGCCTATAACGCCATGATCGTGGCTCCCTGTACTAGCTTCTAGCACGATCGTGGCCCTAGGTTGTTTCTTGGGTCTTCTCCAAATCTCCTCCAATTGTCCTAAAACACTAGAAAACACATTAAGGCACCTTATAAATATAAAATTGAAGCTCAATGTCATGTTCCAACCTACAAAACACTTAAAACAAAAATATTTACTAACTAACACAATTCTAACCTAAACACGCACGACACAATCAAATTAACAACTAAACATGTACTAAACTACCCAGAAAAATATGATGTAATCTACATCTATTAACATCCCCACACTTAAATGATTGGTTATCCTCAAGCAAACAAAAACAAATAAACATCAATAACCAAAAAAAATACGCAATTGCGATAATGAGGCAATGGTATTAAACTTAACAATGCAAATTTAATTTCGAACGTAATCCCTCAAGTTGTTCTAACTTATTAACTTGTGAAATATATGTCTATTATTAAATATATGAACTAATTAAAATTTTAATGTCAAGTCTATTCACCCCTATCACCTACACACACACATTGATAATTATTTGGACAAATCAAAAGTGTGGCTATTCCTAAGTAGGTTTTCATAAAAATCAAGTTCTAACATGTTTGGTAGGTTTTTACTTGAAAACATTCTTTTCGTTAACTTTTAAGGATATGAATCTAGTCTTTTTATGCAGAGGCAAACAATTATGATGATTTTCAAGCTAGTTACTCAACTAGGTCATGTTGTTATTAAGCAGCTTAGTTGGAATGTCATTATAGTTTTTTGATGTGAAGGCGCACATTTGTGATGCATGTCGATTCTGTTACTCAGCTAAATCACATTCTCAACTGGCTACTAGCTCTATTCATAACCCGAATGCTAGTGAAATAGTTATTTCATTAAAATTTATACACTTGTTTCTACCTTATTGCTTTTGCTAATTATTCTCTTGAAAATATACTAGTAATGCTGTAACATCCCCTTACCGTAGGGTACGCACCGGGACGCCCGTAGGTCATTCCGGTACATATCCTATGATAAGGGAGCGCTACGTG
>JAOTAY010000002.1:33100335-33123903 GCA_025629805.1 Erythroxylum baracoense | reverse complement strand
ATGGTTATAAAACAAAGTGGAACGTTTTGGTTATTGATTTTCTGTATTTTATGTTTGTGGTTTAAAAAATATATATACCGACTTTTGAATGTTTAGTGTTGTGGCACACCACCCTCGCGGGGCACGAATTCGGATATCACTATCGATATCGGGTTCGGGTCTAGCGGGAGTGGGGTGTTACACTAAAACATTGCATCTTTTAAGTAATCTTCAACCTTTTGAAAAGTCCAAATTTTCCCTAAAATGCTCTCATTAAGTTCTAGACTAGATGTTTGTACACTTAGCGTAGGTAAATGCAATTCAAATAGTACCAAAGTTTTTATAAAGAAAAATTTGAACAGTGAATCTTATGTGGAAGTCAAAGGTTTAACTTTCTAAGTCCATAAGATTGAATAGAATTCCTTAATTTAGATAGATGATCTGTAAATAATTTTTTTTTCGTGATTTGCAACTATTGAAAATGTGCCATAAATTCTTATTACTTAATTTTTATCATTGTTATTGAAAGGAACAAAGATATTTCATATCTACTGATGATCTAATCTTTTAGGAAATTCTATATTATTCTTTTTCAAAGAAATCTCTGTTATTCTTCTTGTGATTGGAGAATAAAACTCTACTTCCACCTATTTTATTAGAGTAGATTAATTGACTGATAGGAATTTGTATTTTTGGTATTTGGAGAAAAAGGCTTAAGAATATACATCTTCCATTGTACAAAAGGAATAAAGCTCAAAATGTGATTATAATATGCTAAAGATTGGTTGTGTTAATTTACGTTTTATTGACATTTTTCATTTGTTTTAACATATTCTTGCGCATCCCATCTCAAGATTGACTGATATTAACTTTGCCTCATCAATACTTCATATACGAGAGTTCTTGATTCTTGGTGTGTTATAGGTTCCTTCATGGAATTCATTCATAATGAAATTTTCTCTAATAAGATTTACATAAATAAGGTAAGATAAGGTGAACGATCTATTATAGAACTATCATGCAATAATAGCATATCTAAAATCTGCTCACAACTCTTATGGCTCCCTAATGTTTTCTAGTAGTTCACCTTCTTTAATGCATTATTGCATAGGTTTTATCCAATCATCTGTATCAACCTTGGACAAAAACATTGGTTTAGGTTCTATGAAAAAGGTTTAGATATTACCTCATAAAATGCATCACATAATAGAGTTATTTTTTTTAGCCTAATTTCTGTAAGCGATCTACCTTTGCGTCCTGCTTACATTAGGTAATCTCCATTGTCACCATCATCTTTTTAGATACATCTTGCATCTTTTATAGTATTTTTTAAAATTACCTTATTTGAGTCCATACCTATTGTCCATTTGTCTCATGATCAATTATGAGTCTAATTTGATTAAAACCTCTACCAATTATAAATTTTATGCTAGCTTCAACTAACTCTAAAGCTATGTTTCTGCCTTGTTTTATCTTTCATGTATACAAAAACAAAACAGAAACTTTCATTCACTTAATCTCATCATATATATAGTTCTAGTTTTTTCCAAATTCAAGAACATTCATTAGCACCTTTTTTAGCATAAATTCACCTTCATTTAAACTTCAAATCTCAATCTAAATCATCCATATAGTAACCTATAAACTACAGTTCTCATGCATCAAAAACAAAACAGAAAAGTATCCAATTCATGTATCATTTTTCCAGAACACTTCATCATCAATATTACATGCTCTCCATCCCAATTCAATCATCATAAACATTCTATTGCAACATGCCAAAAAGATCAGTACTTTACTTACTTGTTTAGCTCAAGTTCTACCTCAATTCATCAATTCTACTTTGCCTTATATGCATGCAAGATCATCTCAAATACAAGGTGAGAATTGGATGGGTTTCCAGCAAGGATAAAAGACAACAGCATGTACAACAATGATCTGGTTCTATAACTATTTTTATGAAGGTAAAAGCATAGATTTTAGTGTGGCAATTGAACAAAACTTAGGCAAAACGTAGAGATGTACAGAGGAGCAAGCTTTCGAATATGAGAGAAAAAGAAGATGAGAGTTTTAGCAGAAAGTTACAAATGAAGTAACTTGCCATGTGTGAGACGTACGGTGTTATTAGTGTTAGGACATTTGTCAAGAGTTTAGGCCAGCTACATGTCCTCTCTTTACACTACCATTTGTCACCAAAATCTTAAGTCATTTGTCACTTAATCTCTAAGTCATTTGTCACTTAATCTCTTCTGCCATGTGTAACTTATTTCATAGGCTTAGTCATCCTAAATTTTCATCTGTCAATTTGACATTTTTCCTAAACTAAATGCATATTTTAATTCATCAATTTTCCAATTGTAACTATTAATTCCAAATTTACTAATTATAATCCACCAAACCAAAATTCAAGACATAAGCAATACACATTTCACATCATGGTCATTTTAAACTTTTCATATCCTGGAATATATCAATTGAGTGCACATACAATCTTTGTAATGTTTTCTAAATCATGATTCATATGTGTATGCAAATATTATGCATGTAAATAAAATGCATTTCATAAATTCTCAAATGATATGACTCATGTGCAATAATCTAAGGCTCTAACCCTTAGTATGGAAACTGACTATTACATTAATCGGGCCACAGGCCAAAATTGTTCCACTCGATCGGGCCACAGGCCAAGTTCAAGAAGAGCACGTGCTGGCTGACCCAGCTCGTGGCCTTACCGAAACAAGAAAAATGACATTATTTTTAATTTTTTAAAAATTATTAAGGATGGGCTAGGCCGACCTGGCCTATTGACATCCCTAGTCAGTTTACTCAATGTGTTTAACGTGGAAATATAATAAAACTATCAAATCAATGTATAAAAGGAGTCTTAACCATAAGCTTACAATTAAATCATATTTCTGCCATTAATAAGTAAACTAAAAACAAAAATTAAAAGGTCTTTTAAACAGGGTGTAATGAAGCTTAGATAAGGTATGGGAAGGATAATTAAAAGGTAATAAGGTAAAAGAAATTTACATATTCAATACACATAAAACTTAGTTCTTTATAGTGTAAGTCCTTCATGCAAAAACTTTAGTTAACACAACAATAATTTTTCTCACTCTCCAAAAAAAATCTCAACTTTTCTTTCTTTTTTAATTGTTGAGATGCTCGCATTAAATAATTTTCAAACTTGAACTTTGACCAAATTTGCAAAGAATATAAAATTGTAACGACAATGCAGTTGAGAAGAAATAAATTTAATATAAACCAATAATCGTAAGCATGATGGACCTTGTCTTTAAAATTATTCAATATAATCCAAGTTTTATATAATCAAGTAAATGAAAATCCTTCTAGGTTCAAAATAAATGAAAAGTTTTCAAGAGAAATAAGGTAATTGGCATGCAATGTGGCTATTTTCAATTAAAGAAAAGGCTAAACTCAAAATTGGCTACTCTTAAAGGATAAAACAGGGTAGATAATAATCAAAGAAAAATAAGCTAAAACTTAGTTAAATCTAAGTACATTTATCATTTTAATGCCTTTAACCCGATAATACAGTCTCAACTTGAATAACAAAGGTAATTTATAGAACCATCCAAGTATGCATGATAAAACACATAACAAAGAATAATAGAGCATAATATAAAGATGTATTGCTTTTAGGCACAAAAGCTCACATTTAAGCTTAATGCATGTATAAACTATATGATTTTCGTTTAAATCAAGTATCACAGTGACTATAAAAATACAACTTATAAAGGCAAATCTAATCCAACCTTCATCCTTTAGCATACTAACTCAACACAGTCATCCATAATAATGTAAAACATTTTGGAAATTTTTTTAACTACATTGGAATTTTAGTTTATAAGAATGAACAATAAAGATTATAAATAGATTAATAATTGACCCAAAATTCAAAATTTTCATTATCATTAGAATAATAAAATTCAAAATTCAATATAACTGTTCCTCATGCTTAAAGATGTACATTGTCCCTAATTTATGTAATAAAAGCATATAAAAACATAAGTTCGAAGAAAAACAAAGTGAGAAAGGAATATTGATGTGCTACTTCCCTAAACAATAATATATATATAATTCTTAACTTTTTACAATTTCCATCCCAAATCAAGTGCATGATGTATTTAATGAGATATGTATGAAGTTCTGCTGGCTAAACATATATAAACAAACCCTTATTATAAGAAATCTAAATGAACAAATTAAATTTTTTTGAAACTGAATAATGTCCCAACCCTAAAATCTTGAGGATATGGATGAAGGTACAAAAGCTTATGAAATTGAAAAATTACTTCCTGCAATTAATTGCGTTGCTTCAATCTAGCTTCATCTTATCCATTTGTGAACTAAAATATTGGTTTACACACCAAAATGCTAGTTTATGAACTAAGAAGTTGGTTTTACGACTAAAACATGTAATATAATCAAATTTTCCATAGAATAGCTCCTTTTTGTTGAGTTTGGCTTTTTTTTTTCCTAATCTAAATTATTTATGTTCATTCATATAATGGAATATCATCTTTATGCTTCGATACTTCTAATTATTTTAAATTAAATAATTATTATCATAAATTTCTTTTATATTTTCATGTGTCCATTTGATAATTAGGTAAAAAAACAAAATCTTAAAAATCATTTTTTTTAAGTAATTGTGTGTTGACATACTTGAGATCTAGGTCATGTAAATGTCTGTAACTAATATTTTGAGATCCAATTCAATTTTTTAAATTAATACCTACTTTTTGAATCTATGTGCTCTAAATTGTATTATTATTACTTAAAACATGGAATATGTTATGACAACACATGGATTTTATGAAGAGGCTCTATCCAATAATATTATTCATGTGAAATGTACTTTAAAATTTAAGTTTGATATTCCTCAATCAAAAAGTTGATATTAGCGACTGACTCAACTAGATAGTAAGCCTTATGCTTGTTTTGTAAGTAACTAAATAAAATTTAATTGAGAAGATGACATTAAGTTGAATGTGAGACAATTCATTGTCGTAATTGGCAAGGATACAAGTCAATGAACCGAAGTAGAGTTTAAGCAATGCAGCGTAAGAATTGGAAGCTTTACCCTGGCTGAGCACAGTGTGCAGACGGGTTTAGTTAATTATCAGTCGTGAGATTCAATTATTAGGCCCAAACCGTAAAATCTACTTCGACCTATTTGTGGTGCCCTACTAGCCATCTTTTATTTGTTTCCAAAAGGACCCATTTGCTAGACATTTCATTTTAACGACAGCAAGTAAAATGGGTATCATCAATCCTCCTCGTGGAACCTTAGTTAAAGTATGCTATGTGCCATCCCATCACAAACAGGAAAAAGCTGAATTGTTAGGCAAACGTTAGGCTTGGAGTAGGAGTGATCTCTGGGGGTGCAATGCCTGACAATAATCTCTTACCAGCATTAACTACTCATATCTAACAGCACTTCTCAACCAATTCTTGTCATCTAATGCTAGTTCCATTGGCACCTTCTTTGCAGATTTATTGCCAAAAATGAGGAATCCAATAGCAGTTCTTTGCTTCATAGATACCTTGAATCTCATGCTATATTGGTGCGGTTGGAAAACCTAGTCAACATTTGCGCATGAATGTAGTAAGCTAATGCACTTGTCAGATTGCTCTGATTCTGAAATTAATTGACAAGTCAAAAAGTGTAAAATCAGCCCATCTTTAGTAGTACCTAGATCACCAAATTCTTCGATTGTCTAGCCATTTCTTGCCAATGGGGCAATTGAACTGGGATTAATCCTCCGATTGGGACGTGCCCAAGTGGAGGCTATTGACCAATAACCCTGATATCATATCCTCAAGAAGTAATCTGGGATATGAATTTGAATATTTGATGATGTATACAAATAAACAGACTCGTTCAAGAATTTATTCCTCTTTGTGCAAAGACAAGCTTGAAGTTATAATCAGTCGCTTTGTGGGAATCCAAATTTTCATAAACGTGCTCCTGGTGGATTCATCTAGCGTTTTCCAACTGATAAATGGGGTCTATATCCATGATGTAACAGGCATCTGAGAGATCCCAGAAGAGGAAGAAGAAGAGGAGGAGGAGGAGGAGGTAGAAATGCTGCACTTGGGCAAATAGTATGTGTGCCTGATTGTGGCTGTGTGGTCCCTTCACTTTATGACAGCCATTTCTTTGTCGAGAGAATAGGATTCATCCCTCGCTCTCACTCTTCTTTTTTTTTTTTTTTCCCCTGGGTGCATAAGCGTAGGATACTGACCAAAATGGTATCAATTTCAATCGGAACATAAGCTCAAGTCCAACATGAAATTATGTCTTTCCATAACTTTCCATAAAGGAATAATTCCTAACATCGTAAAACAATGTCTTATAAATAAAACATAACAAATGTATTCATCGTCTAATATTTATGAATGTCTTATAAATAAAACATAACAAATGTATTCATCGTCCAATATATTTTGTTACATAAAACTGTACTTTTATACGACTATAGCCTTAGACTATCCATGATTTTATCTACTTCTATCTCTAATATATACACAACACATATGTCTAAAAATCACAAAAGGAGCTCGCATACTTAATTACAATACTCATTTTGCCTGTATTGGTTCAGCTTTTCTGCTTTATTTTACACACCATGCTTCTATTTAATATTAATTAGTTTACTAGTTAGGTAAACAAGCATTGGGTACCAAGCGCCTTCACAATCAGTCAACCATACCCAATAAATTATCATTAGGCTTATTAATTTAACCAGAACATTGTGCTCGGGGCCATACTTCTATATTTTCATATACCAAATTAAAATTTACATATTACTTCATAAAATTAAATTGAACCAAACGTGTATAGTTTTGTGATTAAGAAAATAAATGAGGCTGCAACTAGATTTGATTGAAATTAATAAAATATCATTTTCAAGGTTTAACATTTATGGTTTGCTACATTCCTCAAATTGTTGGCTCTAATTTTGCTTGACTTAGTCTTCAACAAGTATGAAAAGATAAATTAAAGAATCATACATTAAATGAAAATTAGTTGTTTGACAGCTAACGCAAAAAGAAAATTTGGGGCTTCTTACGCAACTAAGAGTCCTATCCTATCTCGACGATATGCCAAACAATTGTTAGAATCTGGTCATATGTGATCTATACTTTCTAAAATGTGCATTAAAACAGCATAGACAAAAAAACTCACTAGTGTCCTCTAAGAAACAAAATCTTAAGAAGAAAATAAATAAAGAAGACTTGGACAGAAAAGGCAACCAAAAAATCTTATTTGCAATTAATGACGCTCTGGAACGACCGAATCATCACCACCCAAAACCCACCATGGAGAAGAAAAAGGCAGCATAGTCACATTCAAGGGCTAAGCAAGTCAATGCCGAATATTGAACTCTCTTTTGACAATTTCTATACCTTTCTTAGTCACCACCCATATTTTGTCTGAATTTCTCCAAACTGCCAATGACATGTTAGCAGCTGGAGTTGCTATCAGGGGAAGAAACATTCACTTTAAGAGCGCGTGCGTTTCACTTTTCTTTCACACTGGCCACCGTAAATCCAACTTTGGTGGTGGAAAGTGGAACTGCCACTGAAATATTAAAGTTTAATTAATCTCAGGTGGGATTAGTCACGAGTTGGGTCAACGAGAATTATTTATTAATCAAACGCTCCCTTGTATTTCCTCTTGGCAAAATATATAAGAGCATAATTTTGTATTTATTCATAAAATTTTAACTTAGAATCAAATATTTATTAAAAATAATAATTTTATATTTACGTTTAGTAATTAACTAATTAATTTACTTTTTAAGTCAATCCTTAATTAATTGTAATAAAAAATCAATCTATCCTAATAAGATAATTATTTAAATATAGTTAGAATTAATTAAATTTGTATACTTGATTTTTTGACTATTATAAACGTTGTAAATGGATCAAAAGTTAATAATAATTATCTATTTGTCATCTGAAGAAAAAGGAATGCTTGTAAATGTTTTGAAGACTATAAGAAGCAACAAAGTCAAGAACTTAAATTTTCATCCATGCAACTTTTGTATGACTTTAAAAATATTGTCTAAAAATTAGTAAAACCCACAAAGGCTTTTCTCAATCCAAGGAAAAAATTCGATTAGAAGCCCTAAAATGTCATCTACTCAAGGACTTGGCTGTATCCTTGATAACAATTCATCTCTGTCATTTATAAAGGGTCATAAACACAAACGAGGCGTGGAACTGGGATGTGATGGCCAAAGCCCATTAAAGAGCGTGGTTGAGTTGAGTGGCCGCTTTGAGAAGAAAACTTCAAAGCCTATAATACTATAGTCCCCACCAAAACATTTCTTACCGAACCCAAGAAAGTCTCTCTCTTCACAGTGTCTCTTCAAAAGACTTTCTGTTTCTCTTTCTTGCAAGACTACAACTATAGAGCGTCAACAGAAAAACAAAAGAGAACTGCGAATACCAGACCAGACGCAAACTTGTCAATGGAAATCTCACCAAGACATCAAGACAACCGAAACCCACAATCTCTCATACGCTCACCAACAAGCCATAGCAGTAGCAGCAGCAGTAGTAGCAACAGCAATAGCAGCAACACCTCTGCGACCACCTCCAACAATGTTGTCCACAACACTAATCCACTGCCCTCTCCTCCCAGACCCATAACCAGATCCGAATCTGCTAACCCGTACCCGACAACTTTTGTTCAAGCCGATACCTCCTCCTTCAAACAAGTCGTCCAAATGCTGACGGGCTCCTCCAGGACCAACGCCACCGCCGCAACAGCACAACATGACCCGTCTCCTAAACCCCACCACAGCATCCCGCCTATCAGAACCATACCTAAAAAGAACCAATCTTCGGGGTTCAAGCTCTACGAGCGTAGAAACTCGCTTAAAAATCTCAAAATCAACCCTTTGAACCCGATTTTTGCTCCACCCAGCTCTGGGTTTTCTCCGAGGAAATCCGAGATCCTATCTCCGAGCATCCTTGACTTTCCGGCTCTTGTTCTCAGCCCGGTCACTCCGTTGATACCCGACCCGTTTGACCGATCTGGAACGCCAAAGTACACTAACAGCAATAGTCCCTTGAGCAACAATCTGGACAAGAGCAACGCCAATTTCTTGAACACCGATGCAGAGGACAAAGCAATCAAAGAGAAAGGCTTTTACTTGCACCCATCGCCGGCTACTACTCCGAGAGAAGCTGAGCCTAGGCTTTTGCCGCTGTTTCCAGTGACGTCGCCAAGAGTTCCAGGTTCGGCCGGTCATTAATAA
The DNA here is from genome assembly GCA_025629805.1 of Erythroxylum baracoense. NCBI lineage: Eukaryota > Viridiplantae > Streptophyta > Magnoliopsida > Malpighiales > Erythroxylaceae > Erythroxylum > Erythroxylum baracoense. The sequence continues at coordinate 33,114,622 of JAOTAY010000002.1, read as the reverse complement.
ATTATATTATCATGTTATTAAAATTTTTTTAGTTTTTCTTTACTTTTGGTGTAAGATTCTTATATATATTTAAGCGCTGGCATTGATGATTACTATGAGGGAGTGAGTAAGATAAAACCTTGTAATGCTGGATCTTTAGAGGGAAAAAGAGGATCTTTACTTCCATTAATTGTATGATTGCAAGTCTAATGTGATTTTTCTATCCCTTTTGACTTGATCATATTTAACTGTTTACTAAGAAAACGAGTCGGATAAAGGAAAAGCCGATGATAACTTGGATGGTTGCTCTGTGTTTAAGTAGGAAGAATGGTGTTAAAAACAAAAAGAAAAACTCTAAATCAACTTGTAAAATTGCACTTCCTTGGCATTGCTAAAATGAAATAAGGAATTTAGTCTAGGAAGGGCAAATCCACGGTATCCGACTATCCTAAATTGATCTCTGAATTCTGTGAATTTATAGGCCATATGAGGATTTGATGCTAACCCTGGCATTTTCTAATTGTTAGTTGCCTCATATTACGGATTGGAAAACTTGATACTCCTTTTCACTCAATTTATTCAATAAAATATATGAAAACACAATGACTGCAACCTTTTCAGTTCCATTACTTTAGGCTTTAATAAGGGCAGGCGTTGTAAGAATTGCAGATAATTGGGATAGGAGGGAGAAATTTGTGGGAAAAAGCTTGTTTAAAATGCAAAGTAGCTTTGAACTGGCTGCCGAAGAAAGAATACACAATGGGCAAGGAATCTTGAGCCCCTTTTTCTCTTTTTCTGTTTTCTTTAGCGGTGGAAAGAAGATGGTAATTCTGTGCGCTTGTATTGGAAGCACCGCTGGTTTTGTTATTATTCTTATGGTTGCATCTCTGATACTGGTCTCACCTGGGGACATATATCAAACTTTAAACTTGATGCTCTGTGAGTATTTCCAATCACTATATGACATCCTGGAACTCAATAACTGTACTTGTGTGAGGGGCCCCAATATAAGTAGAAGTCCAATCTAAGACAATGCCTGAACATGTTGGTCATTGCAAACTCTGGATTGGTGATTATTGTCATTAGCAGGCTGTGGAGTACAAGTTAAGGGATATGTTGATATAAATGAAAGAGGTCTGGATGAGAAGTTAGGTACAAATTTCTGAGACGAGTTCTTTGCGTTGGGTCCCACTGAATTATTAGGCTAAGATGAGTTTTCCCCGAGTCAGGGGTGTACTTCAAGATAGAAACTTTGAATTCTATCGTAAAAAGCAATGATGGAAACTTGGTTCTCCTTTCTTTGTTTCTTTGAACGCATTATATAACACTTGATTTCAGTGAGTCCTTTTTGACTGGAAGGAGACCAAATTTGTAGTAAATGGGGACATGAGAAATAGGGGGAAAGTGGGATTGGTGGTGATATGATGGTGATGATGATGATAGAAGAAAGAAAAGAAGAGACACCAGGGAAGAAAAAGAGGGGAAAGCCACAAAAAGAGGTGTGGAATGTGGGGTCTTGTGTATGGTTCTCCTTTGTGTCTCTTTGTTTGTTTCTCTGGACATTGGTTAGAGGCCTTGGGCACACCCCTGGCTAGGTTGGTGGGTCATTGAATTGAATGAAAGATATGTTTTTTTTAATCATTTTTTAAAAAACATACATTTCACATGCTGTGTCTAAATAGTCAAAAACCGTCGCCTCTTTCGGCCTTTCTTCGCCAATGGACCTCAATTCGATTTATTTTCTATATGTCGTCTTTTACGAATTTTATGTATTAAGTTCCAAGAATATTATAAAGTTTTAGTATCCAATAACATAAAAGTTGAAAATTTTACTGAAAAAGGGGATGGATGATCTGAAAGTTCAATGACAATGTCTAGGAATGATGTTGAAAAAAAATATTTGAATCACTGAAAAATACAAAAAGATTTGGAAGTAGGTATATTCCCACTGCAAAAGATGTAAAATGGGAACGTCATAAATTTTCTAATATTTAGGGTCGAGTATCAAGGATTTTTAATGGATTCTATCCTTAACTACTTGCATAGTAACCCAAATGGTAATGCTTACAAGTTTATGGTTGGCTAATTAGCCTATCAAATGAATGAAAGAGAGTTAGAATTGATATTTTTGTGTTTCTGTTTGAACAAAAAGTATATAAGCAAGTGATTGGATTATGACACCAGAGGTCTACTAACTTGCAAAACTTATTGTATGCATGACTTGATTGATTCAAATTTATTGAACAATGGTTGAATGATGAAAACTTGGCTAGTTCGATTGTGACAATTTATTTGACAGACAAGCCCTGCTTATTTGTATGAATCTCTGTGGATCTTACTTCTTAGTTGTACAATTTGGATTAAAAACAGCTCATTTCAACTCCTGGGCCCTCTTCGTCTTGTTCAGTTTTGTCATCCATCGTGTCTCTATTTTTTTCTTTCCTTGCACGTACACGTGTAAAACACCCCGAAATTTCTCCTCTTAACGGTCAACAAACTAAAAACTGAAAGAATTGGTTCCAAGAGATTTTGTTACGTTTTGGACAGACGGTTGAGAATGAATGGCAAATGCATCGTGTCCGCTGGTATGCATAAACCTAAAAGAATACATGCAAAAACCTAATATATTGGAACTCTTTTCACGTAACAAAAAATTAAATCATATCCAATTGAACTCATATTATCATAAAAATCATATCTTAATTCAAAATTTTAACTCATTGTATTTTATGTCTCTTTTTAATACGGGAGAACATCACTTATGAATTTCGAACATCTTTATTTGAGTCACTACATGAAATGCCATTCATTAGAATCAAATTCATGAATTTCTATAATTTGACTTCATCAGTCTCCTAATACCAATAAGAGGCTTTGAGAGTCGTTAGAAAAAATTGGACTAAGTTTAAATAAACTCGTGTGCAATTAGGGACATCATATATTAACTCAAAGTCTTATGATTATGAACTCTACTTTTGTATATAACCCATTTCCTTCCTTAAAAAAAAACTTCACTTATGAATTTCTAACATTTTTCCTTGTTTCCAATTCTACAAGTTTTAATCATAAGAATCATTTTGTCCTTATTTCCAATTCTACGACTTTCAATAATAACAATCATATCTTCCAATCTATGTATTCATAATAACAATTTTCTAGTTTTGAAATCATGTAATTAAGCTATATAGAATTTAATTGAATGATTATATAATTGCTTTTATTTGATACTTAATTTAGACATGTGATATTAGATCTTATTTTAATAGGTTCTATAGCCCTTAAATAACTAAATAGATTGAATTTTTAGATCAAAAAAAAACTTAGATTGAAAATTTTAGGGCTATAAAAAAAATTCTCAAATTGTATTACTATGAAACTTTGAAATTATCTATGAATAAATCATGAGATTAGTTAAGAATTATACCAAAGTGGGTTATTAATTAATTTTATAGCTTGGTTTTGACAAATTCATATGCTCTCTCTCTCTGCCCCTCTATCTATCTATCTCTATTTTTGCCACGCCTTTTAATGTTTTACAATTATAAAAGACAACTATTCAGTCAACTAGACCCAAAGGTGCTAGCTCTTGGAATGAAACTGATAGGTAGAGGCTTAATTTACACAATATTATGTCCAAATGGTTGAATAATTATGCATAAGTTTGATGAGGTGGTATAATGACCAGTAAGTGTTGTAATTTAATTTATGAGCTATTTTCTATCTAAAAGGGACAATCATTTTTAAGGTTAACTTTAAAAAAATTATAACTTTATTCAATTTTGCAATACTAATTAAAACTTTAAAAGTGATAATAAAATGCTTTAACCTTTATGTTCATCGTTAACCTCCCAGTTAATGATATCAACATGACAAACCATATTAGCTAACCCATCGGGCATATGGCTAATACATTTCCTACTCACGAAACATCATATAAAAAATAAAAATCCTAAAATCCCAAAAACATTTCCTCTCCTAATGTTTCTAAGTTAGTAGAAGCTTTACTACCATCACAGTACCCGTTATTGCACCACAATGATCTTCGCCTCTGCACCACCGCTATTGCACTACATCATCTCCATCGGTACACCACCATCTCACCATCTCCATCTTGACATCTCCTTTCTATAGCTATTGTCAGCATGAGTATCTCCTTACCATCTTTGTTTTTCTAGTTGTTCTTTTTATGCTATCGACAGTAAAATTTATATGATATTTTTTTAATTTGGTGTTATTTTAAGTAATAAGCAAGTAACAAGACTAGTTATAAGAAGAATATCATAATAGAGTTTCTTTTAAAATATTCTTATTACTAATGTTGCGAATATCAAACCAAACTTTTGGTTTTAGTACATTACATTGCTAATATTGGTCAATATTGGATACTATTTTAGATAATTTTTCAAAATTACAAAATAATCGATGAATTTTATTAACTTAAAAAATAGCCCCTTAATATATTGGATTATATAGTTTTTAGCTTTACTTCAACTTGGTCTAAAAAAATATAATCATATAAAATTGATATCATAAATATCTCTTTATTCATATTAATATTACCTGTGACATTTTTCTCATATAAATGATAGTTTCTTTGTTGGTGCATTGACACTATCATAATAAGATCCATATTAGTCAAATTGATATTTCATTTCATGAGAAATTTGATTTGAACTAGGAAGAACTAATAAGTTGATATTTCTTGAGTAGATGAATTTTAAAAAGCATAAAAGCATGCTTGTGGATCTTTGTATAAATCAACGGTTTAGAGTTACCACGTTGAGTTGGATACTATGGGGTCAAGATTCTTTAGCATTATGTACTTATTAGTGTTGATATCGAATTTGACATGTCAGGTAGGAATTCTCCCATAATTTGTATTTGACTTCTTACCGACAATATAGGTGGGCTTCGACAAACATAGAAAATGGAATTTTAAACTACTAAAATGATAAAATATGTTTAAAAAGAAACAATTTGATTTAGACAAAAAGGAAAATGCAGACTATAAAGGAAAATTGAGGTAATAAAATGAATACATATCACGAAGAAAGCTGGAAAAAAATAACCAAGTGTTTTTGAAATAAGCCAATTGTTCTATCTAGAGATTGGTTTTGAGGTTGTCTTGTGATTAAATGTGTGCTATTTGTAAACTTGTATGTTGTGTAGATTGTTCCTTATCCTCATGATGCTAGTGAATTTATAATCCTCTCATTCTTAAGTAACTTTTACTATAACTACCTACTTCCCACATTCTTGCTAACTACCTACCACTATTTTCTTAACTTCCACGTTTTGAACTTCCTATAACTACTCAACTTCTAGCCCACTTCCTATGTTTTAGCTAGCTACCTACCACTATTTTGGACTTCTACCTCAAAAAATTTTCCTATATCTGTTTAACTTCTAGCCTACTTGGCTATGTTCCTAGAAATTGTCTTCCACCATTTTCTTAACTTTCAGGTTCTGAACTTCTGCCTCAAATGGCTTTTTTTGTAACTGCTTAACTTCCAGCTAATTTGGCCATGTGCCTATTAACTACCCTTATTCATTATTGTTTTTAAATCATATGTCAACTATGTATTAACTTTTTATATTCCTTGAATCCTAGAATTGCCAACTAATTTCCATGTCCATGAATTCTCTGGCCAAATAATTTCCAAGACTTCTAATATTTGGGCCTTTTCACTTTTAGGTCAAATAGGTTAAGTTATTTTTAGTCTATCAACAATTTTCCCCAACATATTTTTGGTTAAGCAAACCCAACATATGGTATTGAAGACGTTCTAAACTTCCAAAGTTCTCAGTCTTTGTAAGAGTATATTTCAACGCTTGGATACAATCGTCCCTTACTTGTAGTTCTTTTCTTCTTTGAATACTAATTACGTGTTTTCATATCTATCTATTTCTTCAAAATTCTCTAGGATTTGCTACATTCAATATTTGATTTCTATAACTGCAAATACCATTTTTTCTTTTATGAAAATTTACTCATTAGGTTCCTCTATAATAGAAACATTCATTAACCTAGGAGCAGGCAAAATGGTAGTTATTTTTATGAATCTTTTAGTTATTTTTATGAATCTTTCTAACTCTATTTTCATATTTTCTTTGCCTGATTATAGTAAGACAATTTCTAAATTTGTACATGCTTTACATAATCTCTATAAAATTTTGCCTCTATTGCATCAAACTTAGTATAAAATAGCTATGAATTGGTGTAAACAATTTCTAGTTCATTGCCTTTCCATAAAAAGTAAAAGTTAATGAATAGAAGATAAGATGCAATAGTTGGAGTATATCCAATCTCACCCTAATAAGACTTGGTAGCTAGCATGAGTGTCAACAACAAAGAAAGAAGTTAATAAAGTCTTTCCTCCTATTGTGTTATTTACAGGGATAATTTTTCATTCTCTAGTAGTTTCACCATTAAATGTAACAATATATACTTCAGTTAGGAACAAGTCTGCATCATCTTTTCCTAAAGCTTTCATCATTTTAGTTTGCATAATTTTTACTGACCCATTATTAACTAAAAATCTTGAAGATTTTCTAAGTGAAGCTAGTAGCTTTATAGAAGAAAAGGTACATGGTATTTGAATGGGAATTTCTCCAATTGTAACAAATTCACTTGAATCCTCATCTTGGCTCTTAGAGTGGGTTGACTTCCTATGAAATATAGGATTCTATTTTGATTTGCCTCATTTTTCACTAACGAGTTCTACCTACCCCTTTTTATTATTAGGATTTATAGTACTTTTTTCATAAAAGACATATTTTACACGGGATGACTTTTTTGAAGTTAGCTCTTCTAACAATATTGGTTTGTTTTTCTCAAGCTTAGTAAAAGACCTCTATCGTTGAAGCTTCCCTTTTTAGTTCAAGTTAAGGGTTCTCATTGTCATTATCGAGATGGTGGTAGTACAAATCTAGGCCGTCTACTCTAAAAACTCTTAATTTGAAATTCATATTTTTACTTATAAACTTTGGTGAATTCTATTAGGTAATTTTTTCTTAAAATTTCTACCTTCTGCTCAATTTTGGGAATACACTGACCCCTATTCCAAAAGTTAGTATCATAGTTAGGAACAAAAACACATGTTCTTGAATTCAATGCAGATGATAAACAATCTTTCATAAATTTCAACTTTTTTTAACATCTAACAATAGGCATAAGTCAAATTTAGTAGTATTAACAGTTGCCACTAGCAGGAATAGGTCTTCATTTATCATCATAGTTTGGTCAACTTCAGTGAACATTAGAACTTCCTTGTTAATTCAATCTTAGACCACATTTTAAAAACTGTAATATGAATTTGTTACGTGACTCTAGGTACTGTGATCTTTGTAGTTGTCTCTAATTCTAATTTAGTCTTTTGTAGGAATTTTATACTCTGGTAGTAAGGTGATGAATTTTTCTTGCAGTAAACCTGAGTAGATGGAGCCTATATTTTTTCTTTTTCTTTGAGGGATTTGTGCTCCAAAGAGGGATAAACACAAGTGCTATGAATGTTGACTTTGGTTACTAATAAATCATAAGAATTTGTCAATGTAACATAAGTTCCTAAAAAGTTCTTCTTTTGATGTCCTTATTTCATAAAAGTTTTTTGTATTTGGAGATTTTTGATACTAGTTCATAAAAATCACAAAATTCCATACCTTGGAATTTCTTTCACAATTCAATTTCCAAACCTCTTAAAGCTAACTTCATGTATTCTTTTTATGGAAGTGTGATCCAACATCGACTTCTCATTTTCTAAATGAGTGATGAAAATGTTAGCACTTCCACCACTCTTCTAAGTGACCTTACTAACTAAGCTATATTAACCTTGGGCTTAGTCTTAAAAAGTTGAGTATGAAACAATCTTCCCATTTCAATCTAGGAAAGGATAGAATTCCTAGACAACAAAGCATACTAGGAGAAGGTTGCTCCTATTAATGAATACTGGAACAACCTGAGATTAAAGTTATTGAAGTTTTTGTAATTAGCTAACTCTCCATATTGTATGGTGAATCTAGCAATGTGATCGATGGTAGATTCACCATCTTCACCAGAAAATCAGTTGAATTTAGTAATTCTATAATTATGAGTATAATGATTCCCATGATCAATCTATTCTAGGTAAGTCTTGTAAAATTTTAGGTTGCTAAGATGTCTTAAACTATAACCATACAATTCCTAAACAATTTCTCTTATGGCTTTCATATCAACTTGTAATCTCATTTCTGGTGGGGATTAATAGGATTGAATTCACAACTGCAATGTTATCCCCTAAATTGTATTGCATTTTATTAGCTTCAACTTCCACATCAAATCTTTGCCTATTGGGGATTTGAGGGCTGATTGCCTATCAACCATTACCAATATTAATTTCCAAAGGTGATATAATAACATCCTCTCATTTATGAGGAGGGACGTATCTTCTGTCTACGGTGCACACAACTAGAAGGTGTTAAAACTCCTTAACTTTTATCGCATTGGGAGCAGGATGCCCAATTTGTAGATTTGCTTTACCAAAATATGATAATTTTACCTAGCAAACTATATCAGAGTAGTAGGTAGTTTATCAACCTTCTTTATCAATATCTTTATTACATTATCCATAGAGGCGATATTAGACTTCATTTTTTGGAATTTTTTTTATACAAACAAAGTCATTTTGTTGCAGTGACTTTTGATTCTAGCCAGTAGGAAAGTTAGCTGAAGGCGAGGCTACCTTGTTAAGATTATTGACCATCTAGGATACAAACCCTTCATTCCTTACTACTATAGGGACTTCTTCCTCCAAGACTGAGGCACAATGATCTCTTTTCTATTCTTTATTTATTGCGTTAGGTCCCATTCTGTAAGCCAAACTATTAGTATTAATCTGGAATTCGAGCATACCAACAAGGAGTTCTCTCAGAATTTGTATCTGACTTCTTATTGAAGATATTGATAGGCTTAAAAAAACTTAGAAAATGGAATTCTAAGCTATCAAAAGGCTAAAATGTATTAGAAAAAATAAACAAATTGATTTATGCAAATTGAAAATGGAAACTATAAATGAAATTTGAGATAATAAAATGATACTCAACATTAAGAAAGCTGGAAAAAAATAACCAAGTATTTTTTAATTAAGCTGATTATTCTCTCTAGAGATTAATTTTGAGGTTGTCTTTGTGATTGAATATGTGCCTTCTGTAAAATTATTTGTTGTGTGGATTATTCCTTGTCCTTGTGGCATTGGATAATTTATAGTTATCTCATCCTTATGTAATTTTTTCTATAACTGCTCGATTCCCACATTCTAGTTAACTAGCTCCACTATTTTCTTAACTTCCTGTAACCGCTCAACTTCTAGCCCACTTTCCACATTCTAGCTCATTACTTGCCACTTTTTAGACTTCTGCCTTAAACAATTTTCTTGTAACTACGTAACTTCCAGCCCACTTAGTCATGTTTCTATTAACTATCTTCTATCATTTTCTCAACTTTCATGTTCTAAACTTGTAATTTAAACATTTTTCCTATAACTGCTTAACTTCTAATCCACTTTGTCATGTTCCTATTAATTGCCCTTATGCACTATTTTGTTTAAAGTATATGTCAACCATATATTAACTGTCAAGACTTCTTGAATCCTGAAACTCTCGACTAATTCCCATGTCTATGAATTCTCTAGACAAATGACTTCTCAAATTTCTAATATTTCGGCCTTTTCACTTGTGGACTAAATAGGTTGAATTATTTTTACGCTATCAATACTACTTGATGAAATGAAATTATAAGCAATAATAGTTGACATTTTTGGGATATTTATTGGGTGAAGAAAATAAGGCCATATGAGCCCCAACATGACTCTTTAAATTCTCATTTTATAAGAAAAAGTAAATGGTTATGTTACTAGCCAATATTCTGTTCGGTGAATGCTTATGGAAACTCTATTTTGACATGTAATGACAATGATACGTCTCCAATTTTTAACTTTTACTTGAAACATACATCAAGATAGTTATAAACTCCACTAGCTCAACTGATACTTTTAACTACTTTTTCCATTATTAAAGAAGTAAATTAGAAGAGTACGACCTCATATTAACTGAGATTGCTATCTAGGAATGGATGATGTGGTAAGATATGCTTGAATTCTAACTTAAAATATGGTAATAACTTAGAGCCTCTTATTAACAACAAATTTATTTTAAACATTTAGTAACTTGTACTATAGATCACATACACAAATATTTATATATAAAAATTCAAATGAGAACTACAGTTAAGGAGATGCAGACACTCAGTTTAATATTTAAATCTCACTTATTAAGTGTTGAGTATGGCATACTTGAATCTTGATTAGAACATCAACTATAATCAAATACTTATAAGCAATAGCACAATGAAGATAGTGAGGGGTAGATAATCAAATTATAAAATTATTGATAGGTCCATCTTGGGCAAAATCTAATGCATTTTAGGAGAAACTACTAATAAATCCACTAAAAGCAATAAATTCATTCAAGTGCTTGATGCCAATATAATCATCAAAGATGGTTGAGGGAGAATTACAATATACCATATGAGAAGAGATCTAGAAAAAGCAAAATTAACCTAGAGCTCAACCATATTTATCTACAACAAATATATAACTATAATGCAGCTAAAGATAAGGACTCTAAGTCTTACCTCAGTCTTATAACATAGTGAGTTCTCACATCTTAGCACTGGTATATGGAGACAATGCAGAGAAGAGAGATGAAGGTAAGTAGAAAATAGACTGATTGATAGAAGACTTTGTTAGTTGTGAACAAAAGGAAATGAAGAGGAGGCGATGATGAAGTTTTTGGTAACGAGAGGAGAGGAAATTGAAATCTAGAAAGGCTTATGGCAGTGAAAGGGTAGAGGAATAGTGTTAAGATTTAGGAGAAATTTAAGATTTTTCAATTTAATCTTAGTACTTTTTCAAAATTTTATTTCAGACTTATATTTGACAGGTATTTCAGGTACTAGTTGGCATCAATTAGTACCTACTAAAAGGGTCAATACTAACCAAAAGAGTTGATACTGACCAATAACTTAACTCAGAATGAAACTATATTTTATAATACTATTTTTTAACCAATATGATTTTTTTAATGCTTGTTACACTTGGCTTTTGAGCATTGTCTTTATGATTTTTATCCTATATTCACTTGTGTTTTATATCTTAAATGTGTCATTGTTTTGTAACTTCCATTTATCTGCAATTACTTGTTTTTATTGTGTAAAATATTATGTTAGTGTTGTAAATCTTATTGATTACTTCCTTTATTTTATTTATTTTAGAATATCATTTATTCATATGAGACATTAATTTTTGTTTAGAGTAAATATTAAGTTCTCATTTCTTTCATAATGTATGTTATTTTTAAGCACCTAAGACAACTTTTCGCTAATATAAGTTGTTGATAACTATTATAAACTTCATCTAAAGAAGGCAACCTTTACAAGGTTGATTGATATGTACAGGGGCCTGAAGTTTGTCAAATGTAGTGTTAAGAAGAGGGATAGACAAGGTAGGAAGTGATTCTATATACAATATAATGCAATACTCACTGTAAATTATGTTGGAGAAAAGTTTTCCATCAATCTTATTAACCTACTATTGTGTTTTGTTTGGTTTATTTCTATTTAGACTAAGAACTGTAGAGTCTATAACAATTTTTGGCGAGACAATTTTCTTTAGAATATTATAGTTTGAAGTTATATGTTTGGTTTCTAATTTAGTTATAATAGTCTTCAGAATTTTATCACTTTTTTGTGGTACGTTAATTAGAAAAAGACATGTAATTAATAACCTCTTCTTATGGATTAGTTACCATATCCTTATGGTACTTAATTTTTCTAAAAATGAATTTATAATCAAGACATGTAAAGTGTAGATTGGTCTAAGATTAGGCCTTTACATTTGTGGTCTGCATGATTTATGAACTAATAATGCTATAGCGCTTAATTTCTTAAGGATAGTGAAAGAGGTAAATGATTTTGATTGGTAGTATAATTTCATTTTGAAGCAAAATCAACAATATATAATTATATAACTGAGTGAGTTTTATTCATGTATTGTTGTAGTTGCTGATGAACATTACTAGAGAATGAAAGTTTTAAGACAATTATTCATTAACCACTTATAAGAAATGTAAAAGCTATGTTAATTATTTGAATATAAAAGCTTATAATTTAATAAACATGATAAGTGTTAATATTATATGATCAAAACTTTCTTTTTTTGCAATTTCAAAATGCAGCAGGAAAGTAACATATAGCTGAGGCCATATATACCTAAACTTAAATCTTTAACTTGACCCTCTTCCTAGATGGCAGGAGCCTTAGAAGAACCAACTAGAGCACTAGGTGGTAGAACCTTGGTCGATAGGCTTCCTGTGAATCAGCATCACGGGAGGTCTAATTACACTCATTACAAGTTGACTAGCCATTTTGCATAAAAATGACATATACCTGACAATCTTAATTAAGGGTAATATTATTCATATTTAGTTTGTATACTTTATCGCTTCTTTATCTTTGAGGCCATGGTCATGAATGCCTCTTCTATATGGTAGCACTCTTGGCGTTTATTTCCAGGAATGGAATGCTAATATCATTTGCAGAAGCCTTTAGAAAAAAGGTGAAACAGGGCTAGGCATAATCCAAAATTAGAACTTAAGCATATTAACTTCCAAACTAGTATCATATAATTATGTAGGTAATACTTTAAATATAGGACGAAATTAACATATGGAGAAATTAAAAGCATGCTTGTTTCAACTTTTGTTTTTAATTTTCAATTTTTATTTTTAACTTTAATAAAAAAATCTATTAGATTGAGTTTCTAGTTTTGGTTTTCTTTTTCAGTTTTCATAACTTATAAAAACTATTAAAAGTAGTTTTTGTTTTCTGTTTCTATTTTTTCTATAATCTTATTTACTATCAACTAAATATATATTATATAATTATTTAATATTTGCTATTAATAAGAATTATACATAATTTAATTTAATATTAACTATGATTACTTTAATTTAATTTTCATAATTAATTTAAATATTAATGATTTAATAATTATTAATAAATATAATTTAAATTTAAAATATCTTTAAAATATAAATTTTAAACAAAATTTTCTTTAATATTTAAAAATAAAATTATTTTATAGATAAAAATTATTTATTTTAACATAATATAATAATTTTGCTAAATAAATATTAAATAATAGATTAAAATTTTTATTTAATTAATTAATTTATAAAAATAATTTATCTTTAAGTTTTATCTACATTAACACTATCTATCAAACAAGTTTATGTTTTTATTTGAACAAACATAAACTAAAAATAAGAAACAAAAACTAAAAATTATAATAAAAAATAGAATTAAAGCCAAAAAGCTCCTAAATAAAAATTGCACAGGAAAGAAAAGGTAACTCCTCTCCATAGTCATTCGTTCAAGATGTCAGATAACCTTTATACTAGTAGATTTGGACAAATAAGGAATAGATGAATATTAATACAAGTTTGAAAAGTGAAAGTTCTTTTTACATGATCAAGGAATATGTCGTAAAGCTCCAGTATTTAAACGTGAAACCTACAGATAATCTCCATCCACTACAGCAGATTGATGTATTGGCTACGTTTTTATTGGAGACAATTTTGAAATTGTCGACAAAAGCAACCTTTTAACGACGATTTTCACATTCGTCGCTATAAGTAAATGATTTCATGATGTTTAACAGAAACGTCAAAAAAGGGAAAATATTTCATGACGATAACTTATTACTATCGCAATAACAATAGGTTTTAACAACGTTTTTATCATTTATTTGCCTAAACTAAAGTAGTTTGCGACGAACAATAGTAACGTCGACACATGTCGGGAAAATCAATGTAATTAGCATCAATTATAGCGAAGCGTCACGAATAAATCCAAGAAGTAGTGACTAAAAATACGTTGTGCTGCCAAGTACGTATCCTTTTTTGAAATTCTTCCAAACATAATATTGAGTGGCATTAAAAGAAATTGCCCCAGAATGTTAACTTTTTGTGACGATATTTGTCTTTCACTGCCAATATTTGGTGACGACTTGTGGAGGCATTGCGGATGGTTACACATGTGGCAACTATTTGTTTTATTTGTCCTAATATGGGTAGGATCAGTGACGGAGCCAGGAATTTAAGATAGGAGGGCCCAAATAAAATATAGATTTCACGAAAATTTTTATATCAAAACTAAATAAAAAATAAAGTTTTATTAAGAATATAAAATAGTTAAAATTACAATGATCCCCGCCTA